>ONZK01000005.1:44607-63389 GCA_900322385.1 Pharnaceum exiguum | reverse complement strand
ATTCGTGGGATGTCTTCAAATTCATGTCATTTTCAGAGAATTTATGAGCCTCGCTATGTCCCTCTTCATCCCACTACCTTGTGCAATTTTCGTAAGATGAGAAAAGTCTAAGATCCCTTTAAGCTTATGAACACTAATGTCTAATAATGTTTCTTCGGATATTGTTATATTGCAAGTACAATACAATTGACCATATTCGAACTGAACCCTTATTTGGATTTTGATTTCTCCCGACAAAAAAAAAAAGAAGAAGAAGAAAAAACTAGTACTGGATTGGGCAATAAAACCAATCAATACAGCAGCTAGTCTTTCGTATTACAATGGGTGTACATAATATATACTTGTAGATGCTTAAAATCGTTATAGATACGATGCTTAAGCTTTTAGTGACTTAGCATTGTTATTTATTTATTTTTACTTAGTATTGATAATTATGGATTATAGCAAAATGGTTATGAAAACCTTCCAGCACTTCTTATTTTGGTGAAGTTGTTGGAAGTGAGTATTTCAATGCAGCAATGGGTCAATCTTGGAAACAACCTCTCTATTTTCTTAAACAGGGGTATGGTTGCGTACATCCCGACCCCGAGCACCCCTATCTAATGGGGATACACTCGATTGTTGTTGTTGTTGTGTTGTAGCATTGATAATTTGCCAAAAAAAAAGACGAAGCTAGAAAATGCTTACACTCCAGAAGAAAGTGAAGAAACAAGAAGGAACGTAACGAGCCCTAACGAAGTGATCAAACAAGACCAATTAGTAAAAGTGGGGTCGATTTGAAGTCATACTTCAAACTACGTATGTAATGGGACATATCACATATTGATCCCCCGCCACACATTATGCCGATTTCTTTGAAACATTAATCTCAAATTAGAATTTTGCTCACTCGAACTGACATGTAGCCCTGTATGGTCTATACAATATTCATGCAATCCACTAATAATATGACGATGCACACATTGTTCAATCAATTATTTAAGCTACGTCGCTCTCTTTATAGCAGAATTGTTCTAAACCGAATACTCCCGAAATGAATTGAATTAAACTGAAATTAAATACCAAAATTCATAAATTGAACCGACTCGATCTACTAGATTGAATTGGATTGAAAACCAAAAAAACAAGTCATTAAGCTGTTAAGTACGGAGTAGAACAAATGGAAATCGATCAATGGCGCTATTTGGTCCATTTCTAATTGAAGCTGGAATGGGTTTATAAATGCGGAGTCCTAATGTCCTATTTAATTTTACAATTGTCAAGATTATCATTTGAACGGGTGATGTATCCTTTTCATCTAACCAAAATAAGAAAAAAGACAAAATGATGATCTATCCAATTTGATCAAAAAGCATACTCGTCGCGTGATGCGTATTGTTTATACACAATTTGCAAGCTACTACCATATTGAAATATTTGTTCTCAAGTAGTACCAAAACAATTTTTTCTACATCTAGAAAATTCCGCAAAGTTGCTGAATATGACTTTAGGACTTGATTTAGTTGAACACCCCCCACGCGAAGGAAAAGAAAGTATCGTTTGAAAAGTGACCCACAACTAACATTATTTAAATATCCACTTGAAGAAAAGAAACTTAAATTCAAAAAGTAAGTGAAATTAATGGAATAGTAATATGGAGGTTGTGCAACACAATTTTTTGGACCAAGTCAGAAGTTTACAGCATCATATTGCTCTTTTTTATATATAATTAGACAATTAAATTTAAACATCATAAAACAAATTAATAAAAATATACCATCCAACCTCAAAAAAAAAACATTTTTCATCCAAAAAAGTATTTACAATTCTATTTTTGGACATATCATGTAGCTAAAAACGACCTAAATCTGACCCTTCGGGGTCCCTTCCATAAAAAAAAATGACCTAAATCTCTAAATAGAAAAGGCAAAATTGTTGAAAATATTTTATGCGATTATTCCAAAATAATTCACACTTCAATAATTGCTGAGATTGATCCATCGTTAACCCTTGCAGCCCTGAACATCAAATAATTATTTTAAAATTTCTCAAAATATAAAAATAAAAAGCCTGTTAGATTACAAATAGAAAGTAATGGTTTTTTTATGGATGGAAAATAGATACGAGTAGTAAAATTTGAATTATCCATAAAAAAAAAAGAAGTAAAATTTGAACTAAGAAAGTACGAGTACTAGATTTCACGGCTAACCAATAAGCACAAAAAGCCCATTAGATTACAAATGGACTTGGATTCAACAATTTATCCAGTATTTGCCTTATTGCAAGAACCCCACAATTAACAAACCCAAAAGGCCAAAAGCCCAACCAAAAGAAGTTGGAAATGATCTGCCAGCTGGTATATACACTATACAGATACAGTTAGGCTGTAACAACCTTCAGTTTTGGAAACTTGTTACTTTCCCGCCAGTTTCCTATCATTACACAAACACTGTTCTCAGAAAATCAAGATTTCCCAATCTTCACATAAATATAAATCATCATAGGGCATAACTCTAGCACTTTCCTGGATTCCACTCTCTCTCCTTAGCTCTACTTCACACACATAAAAAAACCTTTCTTGATTTGATACCCAGAAGTCACAAAACTCACTAACAAACCTTTTCAGCAAAAACCCACCAAAAAAGACCCTTTCTTGATTCACACCCAGTAAAATTCTCACAATGAAAACCCTAAAAGAGTAGAAATTTCAACACCCTTTTGTCAGTTTAAGAAAAACCCACAAGAAAGATCATTTCTTGAACCATACCCAGTTATATTTTCACTTAAAAACCCTTAAAAAGGTGAGAATTTTGATACCCAGAAGGGAAAAACTAAATGGAAACACCAAAGAAGAAAGGGGAAACCATAATTGAGGTGAAGGATTCAAAGGAGTTCAAAGGGTTTGGGTATTGGGGTGAGGAAACAGTGGAAGAGAAGAGAATACCCTTCTTCGGTTCGATATCGAAAAATAGAGAGACAACATGGGTGATCTCTGTGTTTGTTTTTGTTCATATAGTGGCGTTTTTCTGCACTATGATTGTGAATGAATGTTGGTCTAGGTCTCATGGTGATTGCTCAGTGATTTTCTTTCAGCCCATTTCTGAGAACCCTCTTCTTGGACCCTCTTATTCTGTGTGAGCATTCCTTTCTCTATCCTAATTTTATGTTTTATTTATGTTTTTTTTTTATTTGGTGAATTTGATTAGTCTATGGCGGTTTTTTGTTACTATGACAGTGTATGCTTGCTTAGAAATGTTTTTGATGTTGTGAAATTGTATTCACTCTCGGAGTTATTATGGTGTAAATTCAACAATTATTTTCCTGAATTATGATTTGTCCATGGGTTTATTAGCTACAACATTGATGCATCTGTTATTGATTAAATTAGTTAGTTCAATTGAAGATTTCCACAATTGCAAATTCTCTTACTTTACTGTGCATTGTAGAGCTGTATTAAATCAGTTAAGGTCACTGTCTATTCTAGCTGAACATTAAGTGTTGTTATGTGTGTTTGTTGACACTGCATTTTATCGTATCCAATGGATAATCACGGTGGTTTTTCGTCACAATTCATGCTCTCAGCTTCTGATGTATGATTAATCATGAGAAAATTCTAGTTGATTAGATGTACAGTATTAGTTACCAGAATTGTATTTAAGCAGATCGACATCAATATAAGGGCACAGTATCCCTGAATAACTCATGCTGGCCTAATTTGCATTTAGGGCTGCTTGTTTGTAACTTAAGATTTTGGTATGTTCTCTGACTTATCTAAGTGGACAAGTGGTCAGGACAGTGAAGCACAGTGAGTAAGACCTAGTTCTGAAAATGGAAAGGAAACTGAATAAAAAGTCTTCTGTAGCAATTATCAATAGGTAACTTAGCTTGACAGTGGATTTGCCTTAGGGAGATGCGTGTTAATTTTGTGATCTATACCTTTGCTTGCAGGTTGAGTCGCATGGGAGCTCTGAGGACACACTTAATAGATCATCATCAAGTTTGGCGCCTCTTCACTTCTATTGTGCTACATGCTGGTGCTCTGCACCTAACTATCAGCATTGGAAGTGTTCTTTTCATTGGCATTAATCTGGAACAGAAGTTTGGACCATGTAATATAACTTTGAATTTAGGCATACAGCTATTGAGCTTGTCTTGGATAACTTAGTGTGCGTGGCTTTATAACCCTGGCTTTTAAATTGCAGTGAGGACTGGAATCATCTATGTGTTGTCCGCCGTTTGTGGTTCTCTCACAGCGACACTATTCATCGGAAACAGCCCTCAAGTTTGCTCTTCTGGTGCTCTCTTTGGTATGATTGGTGCTTCAGTTTCTGGACTTCTTCGAGACTGGAAGCTATATACAAAGAAGGTTCTTTTTTTACTTCCTCTGCTCTATTTTTCCTGGTAGCACTGCCTGTTCTTGTGCTGATACCCTTAGGTGTTTGATGTGCAGTTTCAAGCAGTAGCAAGTCTCTTGTTGGTTTTCACAATCAATGCTGCACTTGGATTGCTGCCATATGTTGACAACTTCTCAAATATAGGAGGATTTGTTTCTGGATTCCTACTTGGTTTTGTTCTTTTTTACTCACCTCATCTCAGGAAGCCTGCCCTGCACAAAGGTCTTTTCGATTATGGTGGGAAGAAGTCTATGACTATAAAAGAGAAATTGGACCGTCCAGTTTTAAGAATTGCCTCTCTTGTTCTGTTTGGCCTCATGTTAGTACTTCTCTGATTGCAAACAATACTGCATTGATAATACATATTTGTATAATTGACTTATGTTCCTCATGTACAGGGTTGCTGGTCTGATTGTGGCTTTCCTCAGTAGCTTAAATGTAAACAAGAACTGCAGCTGGTGCCACTACATTGACTGTCTGCCTTCCAAAAAGTGGATCTGTGATATTAAGACAGAATCTTGTAAGGTATGGTGCATAAATAGTAAGCAACCTCTGATGACCATGAAGTGAACAAATGTTTTGAAAGAATGTCAATCTCCTCAGCTTAGCTTAGGGGTACCATGACTTCAAATTTGACAGCTCAATCACTTATGGACATGAATCTTGAATTCTGAATGTGACGAAATCTGCCTAAAATGTGATCGAATTACTGGATCATCTTGTTCACTGATATTCAGTTTCTTTTCTTTTTTTCTTTCTTAAGTCCCTTCTTATTGATTGTTATTGTAATTTCAGAGTACTGAAAGTGGGGGACGAACGACATTGATGTGCTTGCGAAGCGACAAATACAGAATATTGCCTTACATAGGCGTCTCAAAAGAAAGGAAGGAAGAAATGTGCAACCTAATGTGCTCTTAGAAGCAGCAGCTCCACTTCCTGAAGTTACCAGCTTATCTGCGTTACTGCATAACCGCAAGAAATGAGTATCCAACGCATATATGTATGATGTATATCTTCTGTAAATCATAGAAATTACTGACCAATTTTTGTATCAGAATACGAATTAGCACATATAATCGTATCAATATCAATCATTCAATTGTTCAATGCTTGATAATAACAAAAGAAGACATCGGTTGATCAATTTTAGTTGCAAGGGCACTACTATGGCCAACTTTACTAGTCAATCCAATTGATCATATATGTTCAGGTGTACCGAGATTCATGTCTCATTATGGTTACAATAAGCGCAAGTTGCACTGGATTACGGAGAGTGGATAATCCTTGTACGCACCCCCCACCCCCCCAAGATTTAGACCAGATAGTTGCTTTCTGGATAACTTTTATATGTATCTTGGCATGCGTAGTTCTTTGATTTGAGGTGAGTGTATATATTGTGGATGGCTTGCATAAGCGAATTCATTTTACACTGACGATTCTAAGGGGCCAGAAGTGTATTTTACTGAACTAATTGATACTTACTCCATAAGAGAACTAAATTTTACCAAAGTGAACTAAACTTTTAAAGAAAAAGAAAAGTTTCTAACTCTAGTGTCAGCTACTTAGCTTGAATATACACTAGACTAGCTTAGTGTATCAGGGCTGCGGACCTATCAATGTCCTGTTTTGAAGCTTATTACCTGTGATTCTGTGATGTGGGTCAGAGTCCTGAATCATGATCACCGTTAAAATTGGTAGCTGAGCCCCTAGTAGATTGAAGTATGTTCCCGAAAAGCTAAGCGAATAACTAATTAATACTCCGTAGAGACTTGGCTAGCCTTCTGCTAATAGACAGAGATTTTTGGTCCTTTGCCAGCAAACATTCTCCAACATTAATGTCCTGTTATTTCTGTGAGCTGGATTTATGAGTAGTTTTTAGTCTAGACTTTTCAAACATGCAATGTCTTTTCCTCCCCCACCCAAAAGCATTATTATTTGTTTTTTTTTGAGATAGTAGAAGTGAAAAAGTCCCTACGTCTAGTCGTCTAAAGCCAACGTTAAAGAGTTATCCCGTGCTCAAATAAAGACTTAAAGCATAGCTTTGTCAATTGTCCATTATAAGTAATGTGTTCTGTTTCCATGCTCGCACAAGCTAGTACATGTACAGTTGTGCTTTTGTTTTATGGTGTTCCAAGGGGGGCAGTAGCCTCAAACTGTATGAAGTTGTACTTTGACACATAAATGAACGGTAATCGATCTCTAAACAATCATCTCTAAATACAAACAATTTCTCGCAAAACAGTTGCAAGAAATGAGTCCATGGTAAGATAATACGATTAGAGAATGAACTCAGAGCTACCTGACAATATTAAGATAAAAATAACATACTGTAACATCAAGCAGCTTTGAAAGTTGCATCACACGGGTATGACTGTATGAAAATATATAAGTTGGTGACAAAATGATCAATGAACCAATCAACCTTATTTTTGTGGAATTGTTATTATAATTATTCCTATTTATTCAGACCTTAAATCCAACATGCATGTAGAGGACGTCCTACTAACAAAATTCATTGAAGGGCATGGGTTAGATAGTTAGATCATCATCATACATCCATAGACCAAACCCGATCATCTATCATCTGTAGACCATGGCCCCCTTGAGCATGGATCCATATGCAATGTATAGGAGTATCTTCGTTTAAAAAGATAGAATTCTCTGTTTTGGTGGAAACTAGGGTCGTTGGGAGGGGACTCATCAGTGGCACAATTCAATTATAGGGGAAGCTAATCTTTTTAAGCGAAGTGGGCTTGTGGCTAGATAAACCAAAAAGTGAAAAGAAGATTCTACTGCAAACAGTCTAGGTGAGATTTAGAGCCTAAACATAGCACAAAAGTAAATAGGCAATGGACCTATGGCTTCATTATAGTTTATAGGCTGCAAAGTTTATCTCATCGGTGATCACAATTCCTTGCTGACACTACTCTAGTATCCGATTACCAACTTTGAATCCAGTTGTAACGGCAATTCACAATTATGTAACTTTGGTTCCCCTTCCTCAATTACCCTATGGCCTAGTACTCCTACCTTTAATTTGTCCGACTTTTTTCATTCCCGTTCATGTCAACAGGGGAAGATATATGATTTTGTTATAATTTAATTTGTAGTATGTGATACTATTGGCCATACGCATTGGGCACGTACTCAATCAGAAAAAAAACGTATGTGCATGGATTGGATAGAATTGAATGAATTAAAGCACAAAACCACGTAAAAAAAGAATTTGCTAAATGGCATTGAGTTGAATTAAAGTACAAGAGAACAAAATTGAGTTAAGTAGGATAAAAATTTCAGTATGAATCGAATACTATTGATGAAACTCATAATTAGCCTAGCTTTATGCAAGCTAGCTACATGTTCTAAAGTTGGAACTCCTGTGCATCATCACAATGCATGCATTGCACAATCCCAACTACTTAACGTAACGATCGAGTTTCGCCTTCTTCAGTTTAAACTTTGTGAAAGGAGGAACAACAAACACATGCATAAAGTCATGAACGGTCAAACAAAAGCAAATGAGAGTTATTAATATCCAAACGCTTTTAGTTTCCATAGATCGATATTTGTATGATCATTGAGTCTTGATTTATTCCCATCATCTACATGACTATCAATATCTATGTGATTACATTGATTGCTTTGCGGCTCATATAGATGAGAAGTTAGTAGCGCAACCATTGTGGTCCAAAGCAAATACAGCCGTCAGAAAAACTAAGAGAGAATGCAACGAAGTAAAGAAAAAGTGGGGTAACAGCCAACAGGCCAGCCAATAATTGATCAAATTAAGACGTTATCTCCATATATTAATCGTAGTTACTCCTCCAGGCTCACCTTAACAACCCTATATATCAGGTTATCAGCATTGAATTCTACTCAATAGGCACAGAAATCTTAACAGCTCCAGCTAGGGCATAGGGTCAGCTAGAAAATGGCCGCTCAAGCCCAAATCAATACCACCTCCAAACCAGCAGGAGACAGTGGACAGTCATTATATTTGGTCCATTTGGACTATGATCAGGAAGTCAGGAAGCACCCATAAAAGCAGCAAGGAGCCAAGGATTGTATATGGTTTAATTTGTGTACCAAATTGTGTGTGCATCTTACTGAGTGAAAGTGAAAATCATCCTCAAGCAAAGCCGCATAAAGTCCTTTAGAAAACCATATAGTGGAAGAGGGAATCACTAGGTGGCTTTTTAAAAAAACTACCTAAATTCAACTGAAAAGAGACCTATAAGCAAATTAAAGTCTCATTAGTCCTTATCAAAATGTCAGTCAAAGATAGAGGTTAATCACTAATCAGTAATCACATAATTGCATATACATGGACACAATCACACAACCTCAACGAAGTTGGTAAGTGACTAAGTGGTAACGAGCTTTAAGGAGAAAAGGCAAAATCCACCCAAAAGAAAAAAGGGTTTGAGGGTCCTTCGGTTCCGTTTTCATTACATCATTTTGTTGTCACTTGTCAACGAGGAGTCACCTTCCAACATTAGTTTTTACGGAATCTGCAATTTTAATTTGATTTTCTCTGGATTAAATTAAAGATGCAAGTGCATTGATATAATTCCACTAGGATACCAGTCTTTGATTTTTGGTACATAGTTCCAGTGTGTCGCAATAAATCTTATAGCTCCCGTAATGAAAAAGAAAAGTACATTTTACAATTTGTTCATTTTATCTAAGAGGAGCCATTTAGACCGGGCCATGTTTCAGCATGGGAGGGGGAGATTTCAGCCCATAGAGAGGTGATATAAACTTGTGAGATCCAACCCCAAACCAATTGGATATGGGTGGAGGGCTCACTTCAATTATATCAACCTCTAAGCCACAATACACAAACAGTGTGGGACAACTAGTCACCACTACAACACAACTTTCTCACAAGTCACAACCAATGTGGGACATGTAATCACCACAACACATACATACTTCAACATGAAACTTAATAACTAGATTAAGATCTCTTTGGCACATTTTACAATATGTCACTTATTTTTTGGCGTGTAAAATATGTATACTTGTTGCATAATTGTATGAATCCAAATCAAGTAGATGCATCATTATAAGCACTAGCTAGTATTGTGAGGCTTGAGTTGCTTTTACATATGCTCTTTCAATCTCACTTCAGTCTGTGTTCCGTATAAGGCTTTTGACCTGCACCAAAGATTCCGTCAATGTCAATACTTGCACAAGTTGTCGATCAAAATTAAAAATACTTACGTAAGTTACGTAAAACCGAATACGAAAAAGTGTATCACGATTGACAAAAACAGTACGAATTGCTTGGACAGCCTATACAAGCGAGCTAGCTGCTGGAACATAAAAACTTAAAAACAAAAAGCGTTTTTACTCTAGCTGGTTACTGCCTGCCTTTCTGGTTAGTCGAGACTCGAGAGGCGATTTATACATCAACTTCATTGGTTCTAAAATCTTTTATTACAAGGAAATGCTTAATTGTTTATAATTTCTCTGTACGTTTATCCTTTAAATTAATTGTACTTCTATTTTTTGAAATTTTTGTGTA
Source organism: Pharnaceum exiguum (assembly GCA_900322385.1). NCBI lineage: Eukaryota > Viridiplantae > Streptophyta > Magnoliopsida > Caryophyllales > Molluginaceae > Pharnaceum > Pharnaceum exiguum. The sequence goes on along the minus strand of ONZK01000005.1, from coordinate 53,486 downwards.
ATTTATACTCTTTTACTGGTATTGGAATGATATGGAAAGTCTTACTAATTTATAAACATAATTATCTAAAAATATATTTAACTTAGAAAAGAGATGATAAAATGATGAACAATTACAATTGTTGTTGTAAATAGAAATATTCATATAAATACTCTACTTGCAACTCGTGTAAAGTTCTAAAAAAAATTATTGGCATACTCCGTAACTTGGGATTGCGACACCCGTTGTGACTGTTTTAAAACTGGCAATAAGGTACATTGCCGTAAGAGATGAGGGCATTGCATATTGCATAACTTGCGCCGGCAAGCATCTGCCCACTAAACTTGTTCATCATTGTGGGTTGTTAATTATCTGCAATAAGCATCTGCCAAGGCAGAAATTAGATATCATTGTAAGGCAGCTTTTGCTGTGAAAAATCTCAAATCAATCAACGCGCGCATCTCGTCTTGCAACTATTCAATCTATCATTAAACCAGTACACTATATACAGCAAGACAAAAATGTACTCTTTCAATTGCTTGATCTTTCACTTAAGATAGACGAACAGAGATACAGAGATCGATACAAAAACGGTTAGGTACGGTGTGTAGAATGCTTAACTCGCACTTTTACATCTGTCATAATTTTGAACCTTGCTTCACTATACTTTCGTTTTGATTGCTTGATGAGTAACATGAAAGGTAAATGAACTAATTTGACAATTGCATAGACAGTACATAATATTCTATACAGTAATTTAAATTTATATTTGTACGTTTATATATTTCAGATTCAATCAAACCCTTAAGATCGAATGGAGCCCAAATCATACACAGAGCAAGTACCTTCAATGAATTCAATGCAATCAAACAAAACAAATTCGAGGTTTCTGACCCCCTACACTAAATTAAAATTGAGAAACTAGGATGAGGGCGAAAGGCCAAAAAAATCAATGAAGAAGTAGGAGGCGATCAAAAGAGATCCTCAATGCATAAATTGCAACAAAATATAAGTACGTTAGTACACCTAATACAAGGACATTATAGTTTAATGAAAGGCATACAGGACCTGTCGATCGGAGTACGAGTAGTATATTTCTACTAGCATTAGTTTGGGTGCAATATTGGTTCGATGTCAATACTTGGCAGTAAGCTGGTAAAAGAAAAAGGTAAAGTAACAGTAACATTTATAGCATGGATACGCTTTAGTTCTTTACTCTCTGAAATGACGGCTTCATGGTTTTGGTGGCAGACCTATATAGTGTCTCACCAGTAAGTACACATTATATGATGGAGTCTGTCTTACAGTTTCAGCTACTCAAGAGTGGCATTGAATGACCAACCAAAAGAGCCACATACTACTACATATTGTAGATGAACGTACTGATGATCAGATGATCGAATTGAATTCACACCTTTGATAATTTCCATGCACTAAGCTAGCTACTTAGCGTCCGACTTCCGTTCTATTAGCACGTAAAAAGAAATTGTTTGGTTGAATAACCAGCTATGTATCTGATTAGGATCGCTAAATATTAGTCCCTCCGCTCCGATCCGTTTCTTGCTAGGTTGCTCATTCTCATATTTTGTAGGAACTTTTTTCTTGTAAAAAACTGTGTTGTATACATAACTAGTTATTCGTAAAAAAAAAACATTTTGTTACGTGTACTGTAACTCTAATACTGTTCGTCAACCCATATATGCATCCTCTAGTAACTCTGAAAGGGTTACACATTGAAGTTACACAAACTGCTCTCAAGATTCGGTGCCAGAGTTACTGCTCACAGAGTTACTGCTCATAAAGTTTATTTGCTACATTAAGTTACCATAGCTCACGGACCATTCCTTCAATCTTCTACACCAGACGAAAGCACGAAAATGGAACTTGCATGATGCTAATTAACCATATCCAGCTGTATACAGTGTCTGCGAGGGACACTGAAGAAGTGAAGAGAGGACGAGAGAGATGGGCATTGAAAGAGAAAATTTACGTCAGAAATCAATATTTTGCCCGATTGAACTACGCAATATCAAACAACAACCAGATACAACAAATTAAAGTAGTGTTTGCATGCATATTTTTACCATACATAACTAAGCAACAATCAACAACCAGTTTCATTGTACAGCTATACTTTCTTCTTTCGGCCCACGCTAAAAAAGTCTGCATTCAAATTAATATAGAGTGCTATTATTAGTAGATGATTTTGCTAGATATTGACCAAATTTATGCAACTTCCTCGCTTTTTAGCTCAGTCATATTTCATTTTGTTTGGTCCATTATGGAGTGCAAGTAGGCCGTTTTGCTCGTTTTTGAGTTTGGTGACAACATTTTTCGGTATTCCTAATCAACATGTTCAGTGCTCCGGAGTATTGCAATACATCTATCATTGACAGGCATTTCGATTTTTTTCTGCAGACCATTACGAATTAAGTGACATTGTCAACTGTCAGTTAAAGGGAGTGAACTCATTTGATTTGCTAGTATACATAATCAGGGACGGTTTAGACTTTATGGAGGCCCTGTGCGATAGTCGAAATTCGGCCCTAATTTTGATGCTAAATTATAAATTTCCTATGCTAACAAGTGAAAATATTTTTTCCAGCGTCACTATATCATTTTAGACGCTAAAAAGGGTTAGTATGTGTCAACATTGGCTTCAGGCTACATTTTCGACAGATATTTAGTGACGTTTTAGTGTGTGAAACGATTATTTCGACGCTTTTTACTGTCAGAGTTCAGACAATAGATTTCGACACTTTTTTAGAGACGATTCAAAGCGTCGAAATCACGCTTTTTACCGACGATTGAGGCCCTTTTTGCGGCTGAGGCCCTGCCGCTCGCACCGTGCCTCAGCCGCCCCTGTACATAATCCTCATCACTTAAGACTAGCTAGCAATTAATCTAGATTTTTCTGAGCCAATTTGTTATGAGTAACCATAAACATTATCAACCATTACCTAGGTGGTTGTTTGAGATCGTTTTAATTAAGTTTCCAGTTTTCAGTTTTTTCCGAAACTAAAAACCAATTTATAGAAATCACAAAAAGTGGTTTTCAAATTTTTGTTGTCGATCGATCAGTTTTCACAATCATGACAAGATATACCATGCCAAATGGTTTAATTTCAAAAATAACTTCATTATCACCAAGTTGAAAATATTTGAAAACCAAAAATTGAAAACTCACGGTGATCTCGAATGAGACCTTAATTGTTCTAGTGTGCAGAATCAATTACTTAACCACAAATATCTATATGCAACGGGCATATTCATAAGCCTGCCCAGTTAAATTTAAAATTGATTATTATTAATGAGATACTTGACCTGTTTTTGCACTTTCAAGTTTCAAGCACTAATGTAATACTTGACAACAACTACAGACTTTAAGTCTTTAAGGGGATGATTATTCATACAACTCCCTTGTAAGTTGTAATTTTTTTTATGGATTGTAAGTTGTAACTATATGCATGTCACTTAAGTTTGCTCTCAGTTTTCAACTCTATTCACATTTTCAAAAAATCCCGACAAATTTGTTACAACTTTCCAAATATTTTAGTTTTTAAAAAATTAGAATGGGTATTAAATTTGGGTAGACAATCAATATTTAAATGAACCAATTGTAAAATATGTACATAAACTGAATGAGAGATAAAGTTATAAAGAGATTTATTAATTTGAATATATCACCTTAGGGCAGCCTTATTGGAACAACTAGTTTACAACTCATTAAAGGTTTCAATGCATGCCACATCAGCTTACAACTCACTTACAACTTTTACTCCTTTTTAAGATTATTGGTAAAACTCTTTTACAACTTTGCTACAACTTATGTAAACTTGTGCACATTTTTCATAAAGTAGTTTTAGTTTTTAGATAAAGTTTAAAGAAAATAAAAATTGCAAAATATACCAATCATAATCAAGGCATTAAATATAAGAGTTGTAACAAGAGGTATTCATATGAATACCCCTGCTTACAACTCACGTAGAGTTTTTCCAAGATTATTGGTAAAACTAGACTTAAAACTCACTATACAACTCATAAATACCTACCATTAAGGTTGCCCTTACAACTTTGTCAAAGTTACAATAAGATGATCTCTATAACTTTATTTGCAACTCCCTTACAACTTAATAAAGTTATAGGGATCTTGCCATTATCAAACACTTCAAATTTGTTGACAGATGAGTCGTTTCCCTTTTCTAAATGGCCTCAATGCTAAAATTGCTAATTACAGTAGATCCCGTCCACAATTTACCCTACACGACGACATCTTGCTTATCGGGAACTCAAGCTTCCAACTTTGACTGTGTGAGGTGGGAGGGATGGCACCAGCAAGGCCGCAACATTGCCTCAATTAAAAGGATAAATGTAATAAGAGTGTCCTTAACTATGGTATTTTCGAAGCTCCTATTTCTGTACTTTCCAACGAGATCTTAAAAGACCAACATACTCTCAAGCGTCGCATTCTCCAAAAACCCACGAGCACTCTACTACTCAACTCAACACATAGTAATAATAAAACAATAGACTAATTAATCCATTAAAAAAATAAGAAAATAAAAAACATAATCCGTAAGATTAAGATTTCCTGGTCCCCCACCTGTTACCTTCTCCTAGGCCCCCAAAAACCTTAAGGAAAAAGACATCATGGTAATCATATTTTTTAAGTGAGCTGGGTGCAAAGAAAAAGCATAATGTGTGTTCACCAATCTATTATACTTAAGACTGTAGGAACGGTTGAATATAAAATTTGTATCAGATCACAATTCACAACCCCATTTCACAAATTAACAATAGCACTTGATCATTCTTGACCCAACACGAGTCAAGTCAAGTCAAAACAAATCAAATCAAGCTAGCTCAACGTGAAATCTACAAGGCAAATCTGTCATAGGAAATTTGCAAGTGACATATCCCCTTTATTCTACAGAATTAATGATAATTTCTAACCACTAATTCAACAAAACCAAATTGTCAACTCGACAAGCCAAAGACTATATGGAAGTGTAGTAATACTGGACCGATTGATTTCCTCCGTTTCCTCTCTAATATGTAGGCAAATGAGTGTACAAAGGAAATGGTTTGACTGGTGTATTCACAAATTCACCAATCATGCACCAAATAAGGTCCGAAACAATGAAGAGAGAAACATGTAAGTTTGCCTCTTAGCCAATATCCAAGGGGAGCAATTCACCAAATGACCAGGAAAGGTTGATACTACTAGAAGTTTGGAAGAAAGCCTAAAAAGACATGAGAGTTTGCATTGTAGAAAGGGAAGAGAGGACAAATACAAAGAACCCCATCATTCCATCTGTCCTCACAAAGACAAAGCAGAGATAACATTAGAGCAACATTCTAGGACTAGGAAGAAACAAAAAATCCAAATTTCAATAGAACCCAATGGGGGAGATCGAAGGAAGGAAGCAAATAGGAGGAAAGTCAGTTGCTCGAGGAAGGAAAAGAGGGAAGAACAGGCCAAAGGGAGCACTCTAATCAAAGATCATAAGCCTTATTAACATACCATATCCAAATTCCTCAATGGGAGAATGGAATTACAGAAGCAATTTAGAAGTAATACAAGCACATAAATCACCCTAGTCAAGGTGTTCAGTCAAACCTCTTACTAGCCAATGACATCAACCTTATATCATAGAAAGCATAGCCCACCATCCACCATATGCCAAAATACATTAATTAAAAAGAAAACCCACTTATTAAAGACATGAATCAATATTAAAACAAGTGTTACAAAACATGAGATGGACACATACTATACTAGAAAAGTAACAAATTGGAAGGAAGCTCATGAAATTTGTATGCTCATAAAAAGAGCTTGTCCATTCTCTTATGTCTCTCACAAACACTCATCATCTCTTGCGCTTGCCCCCACTATTTGAATTTTTTGCGCATCTTTCTTTTCTTTGTCTATTCTTTTATCATTTTTCCTTTTGATTTCAGGGGAATTTGGATATGGATTTAGATTTACTCTTTTGATTATATATTTTCAAATTCCTTTCTTCTGCCCCATTTAACAATGAATGAATATGGCAGATTACCAATCATCCTTTCTCCTCTATAGGAAACACACATCATTGCTTCCAACAATCCTTTTCAACCTTAGAAACCTGAGCTTCTAAGATATTCCCCCACTCACTCTCCCCAGTTCCCCCCTCAAACTTCAATTCACCTTTTTTCTCCCTTCAATTCAATTCAATTCAATTCTCATCTCCATTCCACTCTCTCCCCTCCCTACTTCTCCATTTAAATACCCCCTCTCTTTATAGCCTTTTCCTCCCCTCTTCTCCTCTCCTTTGCCTCATTCACTCTTTATATTCTCCCACTTTACCCTCCCACCCTCTCTTTACCTACCCTTCTCTCTGTTTTCCTCTCTTTACCTACACAACACAAACAATATGGATCCTACTTCCTCTGTCAATGGCTTCTACACCTTCATAACCAGAGGCATAGACGACCTCGAAAGAGTGTTCCTTTCCAACAACTTCATGTCAATCCAGTTCCTTCAAAGAGCACTGTCTCTCCTCCGATCATTCCACACCCAACTGACCCTCCTAGTCCAAAAACTCCACCTCCCCGTCGGCGACAAATGGCTTGATGAATACATGGATGAAAGCTCCAAACTTTGGGAGGCTTGTCATGTTCTCAAGTCAGGTATCTCCAACATGGAGAATTACTATTCTTCTGGCCTTAACATCGCTTCGTCGCTCGACGACCATCACCATATCACTTCACAGCTTTGCCGCCAGGTAAAATTAAGAATTCTCACCAAGAATCAAACATACGCACTTCTTTTAATCTCTGTTTTTGATGAAATTGATACTGATATTGTAATTTGATTGTCAAACAGGTGATTCGGGCGATATCAGGGTGTAAAAGAGAGGCAATTGGGTTCGAGGAGGAGAACAGAGCATTAGTGGAGACAAGAATCCAAGCACTCTGTCTTCGATTCGACGAGAAGGTATCGGTCGAATCGAAGCTGAATGGGTTCAATGGGTTCAGAGGAGTTCTGTATGCCATGAGGAATGTGAGCTCTATGCTGCTAATGATCCTGCTATGTGGGTTAGTCTACTGCTGGCCAGAATCAAGCTTCTTACGAGGAGGTTATGAAGGGTGTGTGATATTTGGATCAGCTTTCATGGTGTCAACAGCAAGGCTGCAGCAGAGGGTGGCAGCTGAGATCAACCAGATCAATGGTGGAAGGCCTGGAATTCTGCTGTACGAGTTTCGGAGATCGAAAGCGGCTATGGATGACTTGAGGGCTGAATTGGAAAGGAAAAGTGGGGAGAGAGTGGACTGGGAATCTGAGGTTGGGATAAGGGAAAGAGTGGAGAATTTGAAGGGTTGCTTTGGTGTACTTCGATCTGGTGCTGAGAATATTGTTGGCCAACTTGATGATTTCTTTGATGAAATTGTTGAAGGGAGGAAAATGCTCTTGGATTTCTGCAGTCATAGGTAGGTAGGGCGGCTCATGAAAGAATGAATGAATGAAAAGAAAGCATGAAAGAAACTGAGACTGAGAGAAAGAAGTATAAGATGGTGGTGATAAATACACGTAGGTGATCAACCATCAAAACAAAGGTTGTTGGGTTTTGGTTTTGTAATTTAACTCCCTTCCATCTACCAAAAATTACCCCATTTTCATCCCCCCCCTTTAAAGTCCTTAAAACAAAAACACTTGAAAGAATCGAAGTATCATATGTTTTGTCCAAGAGGATGATGATGATGCCCTTAAATAAAGGGTTATTCAGTACGTAGTGGATAGTAGTATATTAGTAATGCAGCTAGTAGGAAAAGCAAGAAAAAAAGCAGTAGTATTAGACAATCGACAAATATGATTCGACACTGTAATGAAAGATGGAAAGCTTTCGATCATGGATCATTTTCGTTGTAGAGGAGGTTTTTTTTTATGTAATCTAAAGTTCTTGACTTTAATAGTAAAAAGTAGTAGTAATAGTAGTAAAATCTAGCATCAATTTTTCTTTCTTCTTCTATGAAATCTTCCTTTTTCTATGAAAAGAGGAATCAAAAAAGGGGTAGACAGGCCAGATATGGTAAGATGTTTTTACTCACCCTACTCTAATAAGAAAGGGATAGAAGAAGATTCTTGTAATTTTCTATGAGTGAAGATTGTCTCTAAGTCAAAACATGAATACCACTCTTTCTTGCTCTAGTGGCTTTGCCATCACTTTGGTACGTACTAAGATTTGTGGGAATGGGGGGTATCACTAAACTTCTTTTCTTTTTGAAATATTAGAAGGTGGGGCATTTTGGGTGTGGAGGGGTATCCGTTGAACTGACACTCCTCATGGGTGTCGTGTCCGAGTGTCGGACAAGAGACTAGAATTGTAAAATTAATCTATTTGGGAGTTTCTAACCCCAAATGCGTGTTCGACATGATACTGACTTGGCGTTCAAATAAAGTGTCCGTGCTACCGAGGGGTTAAGGGAAAAAAAGAAGGTAAAATGGTGGTGAGGGAAAAAGAGTTTTCCTGACTCAACTGTTCCTTCCCAAGGGGACTGAATGGAGTGCGCTCTAGTTGTAGTTGTAAATGACTAATCATTTCGGTTGAGAAACAATGATGAAAAGGAGTGGGTTTTTGGACAGTGAAAAGATTCCTGGGTTGTCTTTGTTTTTCCACTTTAATGTCTCTGCCACAGTCTCTACTGCACTAGCTTTCCTGTGATTCGATTCTATCCCTCCCTTTCAAAGCAAACGCAAACTGCAAGCGACTATCATTTCTGTCTCGCTATACTAAACTCTTGCTTACTGACATGTTTCCTCTGTGACTGTCCAAAGGGAACTCTGTATGAATGCAGTTAATGTAACTCACACCCAGAAGTTTTGCCCCTTTTTTTTTGGGGGGGGGGGGGGGGGGATT
>ONZK01000005.1:25696-44146 GCA_900322385.1 Pharnaceum exiguum | reverse complement strand
TGAATAAAAATACAATTGTAATTACAATAATTATGCTAAAGTAAAACAGAATCAACCTCAACCCCACATAATATGCCAACATAGCAAAACAGTAATTTAAGAAGCAAGGTTGTGTTGCTTAGACCCGCTAATGCGGTTAGACCACTTTCCTTTTATGGTGCCAAATATCATGATTGAAAGAAAAGAAGGTGAGAACTGAAGAGCCTATAGAAACCAAGCTGTTAGGTAAACAATACTACAAAAGCCTTGTGTAATCCGTGACCTAATCACAGTGGAGTGTGGACAAGCAAGGTGGAGCCTAGATTTTCATTACAAAACGGAATCCGCATTCTGATTTAGCAACAGGGGAAATGGCACTATTGCACTCCATGATTCTATCCCCCCCTCCCCCCAATGAATACAACAACAACAACCGAGTGTAAATCCCCATTAAATGGGGGTATTCGGGGTCAGGATGTACGCAACCCCCAATGAATAGATAAAAAAATAACGCAGTAACTTATGTTACTTATCTATAGGCCTTGCAAAAAAAGAAGGAACTTATCTATAGGCAATATTGTGTACTCATGTCCATCGGGTGAGGCAACCAGGGGGGGTCAAATACATGTAGCCTTCCCTACAACATTAGTACTTAACTACTTACATTAATATTATGAAATTGATGTAAAACAGCATCTAATAACGTTGTTTTAAGAGTTTTTGAATGTTTTCTTATCGATCTACGAGCCTCTTCAGAAGGGCTCATGGACTGCATGATTGCCTAGGTCCAGGGGATGATAATTCATTCTGAAATTCCTATCAAGCCTCATACCAGCTCCCTAGCAGGAGAGGTGACAAAAACACACCCAGCTGCTCAGCCAGACAGATGCATCATACTACCAGAACAACGCATGTTTTTTTTTGTTTTTTGGTGGGAATTGTACAGTAGTGTTTAACAGCTAACATAATATGGTAATCCAAATATTTCAAGCTCAATTACCAGGCCTTCAAATTGTCAAACAAGCACTCACATAAAACATGTACTACAAGAGCAATGTCATGATATGAAATTATGAATGTCAGATCATTATGATACACTGTGGAATGGCACAAGAGGAGAGACAAAGAGGATTTATAATGACTGTCCTGTGTACTTGCCAGATTCTTGCGGAGGATAGAGCCGGAGAGATGGCACGTTGAATAGGCATCGAAGCTGGCAATAAAAGTCTCTGAAATATGAGCCTTGGAGCTTCCATGATGCTATCCATGTTCAGGAATCTTCCATGAGATCCTTATAGCAGCTTTTCCATGTTATGTCCACACATCACATGCAAATCCAGCCCTCATCAAAGGAAGCTGGCAATCATTTGCGATTTGACTTACATATGACTTCCACTTAATATAGTGTACCTAGACATGACATAAAGAATATAATAAGAATGACCTGAGGAAAACTTTGACTGATGTCTGAGAAACAAACAACTTCAAGATTCTCAGCTATGCTTACATGTGTTTCAGTTAAATAATCTATGCGGTTCACTTACAGTACATAATAGACACAGATGACACAAAGATCTTCAGTTAACTAAGCCACAGATTAAAACATCATTTCTACATTTAAAAATATAATTTTATAAAGGCAGCGAACAAGTAACTCAAGTAAGTTATCAAGAGCTTCCTACCATGAAGAAACGTATTAATAAGTAAAGAAAGCCTAGAGAAGAGATTAGGGTACAACTAAAGACAGAGGTACTCTTTAAAATGAAGAAATAAATCAAAAGTAACACATGTCTTCGATCAACACAACTTAAGAGTAAGAGATTTCAATACTCACTGTACTGGAAATAGAAAGCTTATTGCAGAAGCCCACCAGAAAAGACAGAACCAAAAAGCAAAACATGTCCTAAATAAGAGTCCATAATTAGACATTACTAATGCCCTGATGAACAAAGGCATTTTCAGAAAAAAGGAGCTAGTTCTTCACATCAGGTGTTTATTCCAGCCTGTGTGTCTGTGTCCCTAATTTTTAAATAGAAGTTGGAGATCAACCAAATGCCCAAATGTGACAACTACCACTAGATGGCAAAATTGACCAAATATTAAGACTAGCACGACAAAAGTACCTAGCTGGTCAATGAACAAGTGTTGAGTTACCAAATGATCACAACACCTATTCCACATTGCAACATAACAAAGATAACAAATCAATTGACAAAGGTGACACCAGAAGTTTAAAAGCTGGATACAGAAAGACTACCATAACCCACAAACATTGGAGTTCACAGCGCAGCCTATCGTAGACATGTTAATCAAGCTTCAATGAGAAGTAACATTTAACAAACTAAATGACTAAGAGCATTGATGACCACCAATAGGCCATAGCCATTTTATATGCTCGGATAGATTGTGAGTTAATCCACAGAAAGATCAGATATGTACTCTACTAGAGCCCCACCTATAGCCGAGGAGGTCTTGGCCTAGTGGTAAAGAATGAGGCCCTGCATCTCAGGTTGGGATCCCCCCTCGCCATAGTTGTACTTGCTCATAGTGGCTCCCTTGTAACCAAAAAAATAAGAAAAGAGCCCTACCTATACCAAAAGCATTTTCCCCTTCAAGGAGCTATAAAGGATAATTGGTATGTAAAGGTATCTTCCATGCCCGAAATGCTTCCGAAATCCAAACAAGCAGCAACCAGACGAGGATGGGGGGATCAGAAAATCATAAAGTTCAGACAGATGATTGAGTACTCAGAAACAATTTGCAACCAGAGCTAAAGGTCAACAAATTTCTACCTGTCCATCTAGGTTTCTCAACTATAGCTCATTCTTTGTCCCTCAAACCATACATTAACCCGCCTGGCACCCATAGTCCCACATCCATTCCCATCTCGCGTCCGTCACAGCGATTAACTGCAAGCACTCAGCACTTGCACAATCAGTTCTTCAACTACCTAAGCAATTCAAAACCGCTCATCAACTCCAACCTGAGCACTGACTTGTACTCACCTCCGAAAGCAAGGCGAGTTAACTGATACAAAAACAAGAAAACTCTGACACCACTACTTGCCCCTTAGAAGCAAAGACAAAGATTTACAGGTTCAATATCATCAAAGAACAGAACTTTGGCCCATTTTAACTTCCAGAGTCCTCATTCTGGTCTGAGACCAATGGACACACCAGTTTCTCACAACTGATTCAGAAATCGAACTCAAAATACTCTGAAAAGGACCTTAGGAATGAGTTTAAAACTTTCTGGTCTTCTGTTACGGGAGTTCATCATCAACTAGATACTAAGAGCGGTCGTGAAAAAGACGTTAACAATAAAGATGCAAGAACAAATGCAATTTCAATTCCTAAAAACAAGAACTGACAGGAAGTTCACACAAGAAAGATCAAAGGACCATAGATTATATAGATCAAATAAAAGGTTTTCCGTACAGCATACTGGCTTCATGGCTCACACAACAGAAAATGCACAAGTTGGACCTCCTGATTAGCTGCTAACAAGGGGGAAAAAGCCTTTCCTCCTGAATGTTTCTAATCCTCCTAATGGCAAAAGAACATGCTTTTAGTATGAGACCTTTAATCGACGTGGTTATCTGCTAAATCATGAGTAACATTATTTGGCCATGGTTTGTGGTCGCAGGATAGGAGATTGCCCTGTATTCCCTCAGCAAAGTAACCCAGCCTAACAGTAATTAACCCCCTGATTCTCGGCTCAGTTGCTGGTATTACTACAAAATTAAACTGTGAAGCAATAGCAGCTCGCCGTCATCAGAAAAATCCTTTTTTTTTTTATAAAGGTGTTCTGAATTTCAACTTCCAAGTATATTCCCTACACATACTAGAAGAAGTCTTCTGATCTGATTGAACAATGCTTATTTATCGGTCATCAGGTTGATCATTACTTTATTTCCACCCCACAATTACTCTCTTTTCTAGTAAATTGGCACAAGTATGTCAATTAGTAACTACTATCACAATTAATTTTTTTTTAAAAAATGTTTTACCGAAAATTTATTTGTTGCACTGACAGTTCAAATTAAAACCAGCAGGTGACAAGTGACAACTAACTAATATTAGAATTTCCACACTAGGCAAATTAAAGGTTGGTAATTGTTGATCAACCCTTGAACAAAGCATGAAAATGAAAATGTTAAACATAGAATGAAGAAATTAATAAAAGAAACAAAAGAAATTGACAAGCATACAATTAAGTACTGTACCTTCTTTTCTGGGTAAGGAGGTGAGAGAAGGAATGGGAATTAACTAATTAAGGGAAGGTATAGCAGCAGCAGAAGCAGCGGCAGCATCGACGGAAGAAGCTGCAACGGAAGTATCGCATGCGCCCACCGGCTGTGGTGGTGGTTGATGATGCTTCCATGCTTGTTTCGAAGGGAAAGGAGGAGAGAGAGTGGAGTACGGGATTTAATAAGTTTTAAGTTGACCGGTGACGATGCCCGCACGCACGCACGCGGGGATTACGATGTTTGGTTTGTTTTGTTTTCTAGTTGTTGCTACTTCTACTTCCAGTTCCTAGGACAACTATACAATCCCCGCCGTCGTCTTCTTTGTCCTTTTGTGTTCATGTCAATACATCCGGAGTATACCATCAAAAAACAAAAACAAAACAAGAAAATCATAGAATCAAGAATTGTTATAATATGTGCCATGTAGCCATGGACGTATTAACTATTTAACCATAAGCCGTTATTTCTTCAAAGAGTCAAATCATCACTGTAATTATGTAATTTGTTTTTTCATGAACATTGCTGTATAAACTGTACCATGAAATCAACGATTTGTACAGAATATATAGGCCACCAGTTCTGAAATCTACAGTCTCAGGGGACATCCTTGCTTACAGCTGCATGACTTTTGTGTCTGACCTACCTCTTGCAACTAGTGCTCAAATTGCAGATGGTCATGGTCATGGTAATAGCCAACGCTAGGTCTGTAGCTCAATCTTCACAGTTCACAACCTGCCCTCGCAACTGCACGCCATACCCTTCAAATGGTGTGATAGAACTACCATCAGGCCGTAAAATTTCCCATCAAACAGTCTTAAATATGACTTGTGACTTTCGTTGATGTTTGACAGTCAGACACACATCTAAACACTTTTTTGACTGACTTACAGAGCTTTTCTGTATGCTAGCACAGAAATGGATCTACTTCACTTTCATTGCCGAATACTGGAACCAGCGTCCTTTCGTGCTTCAGCTTCATACAGTTTTGAACTACTGCTGACACAGCTGCTGTCCTTTGTCAGCACTGACTCATTCCTCAGGCTTTCCGAAGAATGACATAACCCAGATAGCATATATGTTACAGATGAAAATATAGTTCGAAACATTTTCTAGTAAGATATCCGATCTCACAGCATACCAACCAGTGCACCAGAACTCAGAGGCCATTTCTGACAACATACCCGTCTAGTTCCTTCCCTAAGCGCTGTGACTGAAGCCAGTAGAAGCTTGCCAAAGCAGCTTTTACCATAATGGGATTAGGTCCAGTAGATATCTCTGTTAACGAAGAAAGACTGTTACACCATTGGAGGACTACATAAGGCCTTCAGCCTTTCTTGCATCTTTTCTGGAGACTCCAAAGCCAATTAAATCGCTCCAAACCCCAAGACAAGTGCATTTCAAGAAATCAAATAGGTTTCTACACCGACCAACTCCATCCAGCGAAACACATCCACCGCCTCATCAACAAGACCATGAGCCATATAACTACAATGAGGCTAGTCCAAGACACGACAACTTTTGATTCATTGCACACAAAAACAAACTTAAAATCCCCCTACTTATCATCGCAGACTCATGAACCATTTTACCATCTCACTCGTTTACATAACAGAACAAGCTTTTCAGAATGGCAGGCACAAGATATTCAGGGAACATACCATCATATGACATTATATCTCAAACGACGAGTAATTATGGCAACACTTCTCCACCAGACGCCAATCAAAGCAGCATAATCAGTCACTTCTCGCTTAGGAATATCAACGAATATCTTCCATGCATCATTCAACAACTCTGTTTCTTGCATAAACTACCACAAGTTATTTCCAACCAAATCATTTAGTCTTTATTGCACCAACTTTGATAAGAACTGCATGAAGTTGTCTGCAAGTCGTAGAGCTATCATCTTTTCAAAAAATAAAGAAGCTTCTCAAGTAGAGAGAGGCATGTAAAAAGTTCAACTTTTCAGATGCATTTTAACTCTAGTGTGATAGTATTACGTTCATTTGTTTTCCGAGGGGAAAGTGGGAACTTTCATTTCATAGCAGAGGAAAGTCCGAACATACAAGGGCGGACACAACCTCCGGAGTCCGGACAACAAAAGCCCCGTGATTGTTCACGGCCTACATGAATGATAGTATGACATCATATATATATTATGTGATAGATAATTGTGGTTCTTAAAATTTCCAAACATGGTGGCTTTCGGGAAAAGGAAAAAAAGGTCACAGGAAGGTGAAGAGAATTTTTTCCATATTCACCTGATAGTAATCAACAACAAAAAGCATTGGATTCCTTAGAAGACAACAATTGTTGAATAGAACTCCACCCTCTAAAAATTCATTCAAGAAAGTGGTCTTTGTAAATTTTGATGACATTAATTTTGATTTCATCTACAGTCATATCTTCAAACCTCTAAGCAAGCGGAAAATAATCTTCTCTATCTGACAATGATTACGACTTTCTGATTTGTACAAAATGCTGCCATGAGCTACAGCAACCATCTAACTTGTAGGAAACTGGAAGCGACATTCTTTTCTTTTTGAATGGTTTACGCTCCCCAACAGAGACAACGCCAAGAACCAGAAACTGCTTTGGATGTAACACTCAATATGATGTCAACAGCAAACCTGTTGTTCGAAGCATCACACAACATACGCATTAGAAAGCTATTATATTTTCGCAAAATTGGTTGTTTTTTTGCCTCTCTCAACTTCCTTTCTTTTTTTTTGTTATATTTTTCTTCTTTTGATTTGGGGAGAGGAAGGATGAGGCAGAAAAAGGCACCACCACAGGTCCACAACATAAGAACGGATGAAGATGACACTTAGCTTAAATTAGTGACTATTCCGTAAACGATGCCGACAGTCACAATTTACTGACTTCCTAACACTCAGTCTTGGTTGACCTCACACAACAAGTTCATAGGTATAGGTAGCTCTGACCTAATTGACATCAATCTACCATCACAAACAACAGAATCAAGAAACCACATACACGTATGACAAAACTCCAGATGCCAATTACAGATTATCAGAGCATACATATGTCTTCCTAAGACAGCAGAATGTAAGCCATGATGATCAATAAAAACCAAAGCACAATAGGTCACAGACTCACAAGGCATGTACAATGACTCTCAATTCAGCTTACACAAGACAAAACTTGATTTCCATCAAACTGCAATCAATCAATCCTGTACATAAACTAACACAAAGAGTAATCCAGACTCTAATTCAAGGCTGACCTCTATTACCAATGTTGAAAACATGAATTTGCAATTGAGTCTATTCACTGAATTACTAATACTAGTGAAAGCTAGATCCACCAAGTATATTTACAAATTGAACTAGTAATGTGACAACTTATTCTATGACAAAATTTATAGAGTAACATAATAATAGATGCTTCTAACTTTTACTCATTGTGTCAAAAAAAAACACTGATTCATACAATTCACAGACAAAAAAAAAAAACACAATGCTACACCATATAAACAGTGGATTTGAAGTAAAGACACAAACTTTCTCCAAAATCGCAAATACCCAGATGAAAAATCAACAAGACAAAGTAAAGAAAAGGGAAAATACCATCAATTAGGAGGGAGTAAGCTTATTATTACGAGCAGCAGCAGCATCAACGGAGCTATAAAATTGAGAGAATCTACGCTTAGGTGGGGGCCCTTTAGCAGGCTTTTTACGCAACCCAAATATTTCCTGCACCAAAGGGACATGTACCAATACCAACTTCCAAGCCAAGCACCATCCTACAAATCAAAAACCCAAAAATAAAAATAAAAGGAATTAGCAACTTGGTTAAATTGAGATTGAAACAGAGATACCCAGATGAGAACGGGGCTTACCTAGAAGAAGGACTGAGAGAGTAAATAGAAGGGCGAGTAAAGGGCGAAAGAGGTAGAGAAAGAGGTAAGCTGAGAAGGGAGACTCCATTCTCTCTCCTATCTGTATCAACAAGACAACAACTTATCAAGTGAGTAGTCAAACTTAGCTTTGGTTTCCTTTCGTTTCGTTTCGTTTCGTTTGGTTGGAACTTACCGGGACGGACTCTGGTTATTTTAGATTGGGCCGTTATCGGGGTCAATTGTTGGAAAATAATAAACTTATTGGGCCGTTAACGGGCTTCTCTTGTTGGTATGTCATGTACCGGCGAGCCGAGCCGAGCCCCAGTTTGGGTAATCTAGGCTCATAAAAAATTAAGTAAGCTCGGCTCGAGTTCAAGCTCACGTGATCGAGCTAAAAAAACTCACGATCTTTCGAGTTCGAGCTAAAAACTCACAAGCTTCCAAGCTCGTGTTTAAAACTCATATGCTTGTACCTGATTAACAAGAATGTTGGAGTGGTGCAATGATTGTAGTCACATAAACAAGTTTAATTATTTGCAAGTAGGAAAGTCTTCCTCAACGTAAATGTCTTAGTTTTTTTCAATTAATATTAATACACATATATATTTATTTATTTTTATATATAAAAACAAATCGAGCCAGCTCGTGAAAATAATTGCAATAATTTGTACACGTGTTTGGGATGGTCTTGAAAATTTTAGAATCATGTTTGCACACGTAGGCTTGAAAATGGGCAGCTAACATCGTGGTGTATACATGTACGTATAAAATCACCTTTCGATTTCCAAATTTCTCCATGACACATGTATGTATCAATCGATAAATCAAGGTAGATTGCATAGTTTACCATTAGCAATTTAATTTGAAGATTATCAAGGAAAATAAAAAAAAAAAAAGTTATTAACATTTTAACAACAAAAAAAATGTTATAGATTTTGGTTCAAATATTTTAGAAAGCACATGCTAGAAGTAACGATAAAAAGAAGAAGAAGAAAATTTGTACATGTGTCTTATTTATGAGACTGGGGCACTAATGTCTAAATAAGGGCACTAACTTTAATTAATGACTCATATTTTATCACTAGTGACTAGTGATCCAATAAAAAGTGATTGTATATATAAACGAGTGTAGACATTTTGTGTTATAAGAATACCCAAGCCGTGCATTAGAACATGCCTTCTAGCTATGCTCGATGAAAGAGTTGATGTTGCCTAATGAGAAGGAGAAAAAAAAAATCGTGTTTTATGGAACTTACCCAATAATTCTACGTAAAACTATTTGATTTACCTTCTCACATAATTTGATGCTCGATTAGTAGATTTTACGAAGAAAAATAACTTGCATGAAAAAAGCCATCCCACCCATAACAAATGGCTATATAATAACTTATCTTCTATGAAATCCATAGAGAAACAACCAATAGCTTTCAATCCTTAGTACATGGCCACATGGGTGCCCTAAACTTCTTGAATGTTCAAATTGAAGTGGGTAAGATACGCAATTTTTATGATGCGCTACATACATGTTCGAATAAATACAGTAGCATAAAAAAATTTGATCTCTAAAGAGTAGCATAAATCAAGTGTAATGAAGTTAGTGCAGATAAGCTTAATTATGATGGACATGTTACGTATCCATGAAACAAATATGAGTAAATGTAAGTTGAAATTGGTAATTAAAATGGGACAATTTTAAAAACAAAAAAAAAAACTAGACCACCCATACTAGGTGGCACTTTACGATAGAATTTCAATTTCAGTATGCTTCATCACCATCTATGGTAGATGGGTGCTTTAACGACGCAACACGTGCTTTGACGACGCAACACGAGGACCACCAGCAGGAGCTCGGCTACATATGTAGCGTTGGCAGACTGAATTGGGGTACCCACCATACTGCGATGGTGGGCAGAATTGCTAAGTTGGAAACTGGTAATAAACCGATTAACCTACGACAATCCAAGCTATGTGGGACAAACGAGTATTGAAAAGAAAGTCAAAAAACACTATTTAATCTATGAAAATAACAAAATTGCCGATGTGGGACCAGTAAATAAAAACACCTACAGCGAGAAGAAAAATTACGTGCAGTGATGCTGAGAGAGGGCCCTTTGTACGTAGTTAAATGCGCATCAAAACCTTTGTACGTAATACTGGGAAAGGGGAAATTCCATCTGAATTTCTAGTGGAAGCTCATTAGTTCATACTTCATGGTCATTACATCGGTAATGTATGTATTTACTCCGTGTGTCTATCTAGTTTGTGCGAGGGTACATGAATAGGCACACATAGAGAGTTAGTTGTACTTGTGGTTTTAATTTGTGGACGCTGATATGATTTGAAGGGAAATCAATACGGAGTACGAATTTTCTAGCTTCCAAAACGGACTCATACTCGATGATATAAAGAGAGGGGCTCAAGTGCTCAATGGTAATGTACTGTGAAAAATAGAAGAGAATATCCGATGCTTATGATGAAATCATCATACTGGCTGATATAATTTATTTTTTTAGAACCTTGGCTGATATAATTCATTAAATGGTCTTCTCATAAGAAACAAGTCAAGTCATACTACACATCAAGTCTCAAGTCCATGTTACCATATATGAGGACTCTTATGATGTTATCACGTACGTCCTATGACCTCCCAAATACTCGTATGAAATATCCACAGACGTGAAATCTTGTGGTAATATCATCAGTAGCTTATAAAAAACACAGATGGGTTAGGATTAAACGAACTGTCTTTTGGCTGCATCATAAACAGAAAGTTGTACAATAACTAGGAAACTACTGACTAGCAGTCTAGCACTGAAGTTTATCCGTATTTTATACACCAAAAAAAAAGTCGGATAAAAATTGTTTAAGATAATTAAAATTATCAAATCACGTGTGCAAAAAACCATCATAATTTTTTGAAAAAAAGGTGCGCCAACACAGATGTTGAAGGTGAGATCTTCTGTCTTCCAACCACATATGTTGTGTTGGCAGGGATGCCTATTAAGGGACAACTACACACTGACATCCCACCCAATTGGGTGCACCACTTATGTTGAAGGCTCTTAATAAATTTATTAATATAACATAATTATGTCGATGTGGGATGAAAAAATAAGGCATATTGAATTTAAACCTAACTAGGGTCCGCACCGCAAGAAAGCAGTGTGCTATCACATTGACCAAAGGCAACAACAACAAACAAACGAGCGTAAATACTTATTCATTAAGTTTGCCCAGGGTCAGGATATACGCAACCATACCCCTATTTGAAAAAAGATATGTTGTTTCCAAGATTGACCTATTGTTGTATTAAAGTATTGACCAAATAATTGGAGAAAAATACTTCTAAATGTTTTCAACCATGAAAAATGAAATTCTTAGGAAAACTAGTCACCAGTATGGGCAATATCACTAAACCTTGTTCTTTCTCAACTAAAACAACTGAAAGAGTGAAAGTTCAAATTTCTTATTTGGCTCTCTGCCGAGATAAAGACATTATGATGATCATGACTCTTGTACTGTGACTTAAGCTGTCACATATGCCAGCTGAAGATTGATGAAGATTCTACACCAACGCTATGGCTTAAATCAAAATTTCTATCGGTGAAGAGGCAAGGAGCTATGTTAAAATTTTAAGCCAACATTCAATTCCACCATTTCTAATTTCCCTTGTACCAATCCAACTAAGCTGCTACGCAACAAGACAAGAATTGTCTCTCTGGCCCAACAAAGGATTTAATTACTATCCTGTATTCATAAGTGGAGAGGTTGAGGGAAATTCAATCTCTAACACTCTTATTCCTCCCGTATTCCTGCATCATTGGCAACGGGCAACACAAAAACAAAAGAATTCCACTTATGCATATGATTAACAATAGCACAAAAGTATAGTAAACAATATGATTAAAACAATGGCAACAAAGCGCAGACAAGTCATTTAAATTTGGCTATTCAACACCCGAAAAAAAAAAATATGCATGGTGATATTGAACACCAAAATAAAAATATGCATGGTGATATTTAATATGTTGCACATGAAGCCACTTGGGCTATATTGCTGTTAGATTTTGCCGCTATGTGGGCAAAGTCGTCGATCGGTAGAGAAAAAGCATAGCAGAGATTGACATTTAATGAGTTCGTTCAGGTACATTCAACATGAATTGAGAGACTTATACATACAGTCTGATACAGACGCGCGCATTTTGATTAGTCAACAATGAATTCAAGTTAGTTTTCTTAAAAGAAAGTTAACACCGTACGTACATGTCCAAGCAACAACTCACAAGTCATTTGAAGATTACTAACCGACCGATCAAAGGCTTTTCTCTTCTGTTAGTTCTGTATGCCTTGATTTTTGATAGATAACTTGTGTGTATCTATCCACCTCAGATCAACAAATGACATCATTTTAATAGAAAATAAAAGAAGGAAGTTGCTGGCTTGCTGCATCTTAACGTCTAAATAAAGTAATAAACTAGACTATCCCTAACGGATAGCTATTATTTAACTTTTGTAAGGATTTCATGATTTGAGAACAACTTCTGTTTGTAAAAGCTATCCACCTTTAGTAGATTGATGTACTAAGCGTGTATAACATTTTACTTAAACATCGTAATCGTCACCAGTCTTATTAGTAAGGATTTCTAGGTATATCATGTTTAAATTGGACCGGCATATTTTTTTTTATGGCAGGGACCTCGAAGGGTCTTAATTTGTATTAATCGAATCTAGAAAATCAGTACAAGCCAGGTCTACTATCGTGCCTGGCATGTCATCGTTCTCCCTCCACCTACGATCCTGAAAATCGTAAGGTTGGAGTTTAACTAAACTATCAGCTACTTTATTTGCTTCTCTAGGAACATATGCAAAGGAAATAAATTCAAAACTAGAAAACCAAAGTCTAATTTCATCTAAAACAAAACCTAAAGTGGACCGGCATATTTGACAGAACAGAAAAACTTGTGTACACCAATTTTATGTGTAAAACAGGGTTATCAATAATTAAAAAAAAGGGCTACTAATAATCACCAAAAATGTAGTTAAGAGAGACTGAAAAAAGAAACTCTAGGTAAGAGACACAAAATAAAGAGAGCATAATTAATAGTTAACGATAAAGATCAATGATAGTCAAAATATATTATGGGTAAAGTTAACGGTAATTTTGTTTACATAAAAATTGTGTAAACTCGTTTCATGTATAAAATAAGGGTACAAATGACCATTAGGGAATCATTAATCAACATTTTGTATCATTAATACACATTCTCAAATATGAAACGTATTCACACATGCAAATGTTTGTTAAAATCACGTGTGAAAAACATACAGTAATCTTTTTGGAAAAAAAGTGGGCCAACACATACCAGTGTTGGCGGGGTTGCCTATTTGCTTAAGTGACAACTACACACCTGTGGTAGGTGAGTTGTTCCACTGAACATGGGGGCAGCTGGCATCCCACCCAATTGGGTGCACAACTTATGTTAAAGACTCTTAATAAATTTATCTAAATAGCATAATTATGTCAATGTGGGATAGAAAAATAAGGCATATTGAATTTAAAACCTAGGATCTGCAACCGAAAGAGAGCAGTGTGCTATCACATTGACCAAAGGATTGGAGAAAAAAACTTCTAAATGTTTTCAACCATGAAAAATGAAATTCTTAGGAAAACTCAGTCACAAGTATGGGCAGTTTCACCAAATCGTATTCTTCCTTAACTAAAACAACTGAAAGAGTGTATAATGGCTCTGCCGAGATAAAGACATTATGATGATCACAACTCTTGTGACTTATCCCAGCTGAAGATTGATGAAAATTCCACACCAATGCTATGGCTTAAAAATCAATATTTCTAGCGATAAAGAGCTTTGTTAAAATTTTAAGCCAACATCTAATTCCCATTACTAATTTCATCCCCTGTACCAATCCAATTAAGCTGCTACGCAACCAGACAAGAATTGTCTCTTTGACCAGCAAAAGATTCAATCTTTACTATGTATTCCTGCCACATTGGCAACGGGCAACAAAAAGACACAAGAATTCCACTTCTGCATATGGTTAACTATATATAGCACATAATTACAGAAATTTAAAAGCTTATGTGGCAAAGTCATCGGTAGCGAGAAAGCACAACAGATTGAGATTTTATAAGTTCAGGTAAATTTAACATGAATTGAGCGACACCATACATACAGACGCATTTTGATCTGTCAACAATGAATTCAGATTAGTCTTCTTAAAAGAAAGTTAACACCGTAGATACATGACCAAGCAACAATAACATAACCAGAAATTTAGACTTACTGGTTACAAAAAACTAGACCATCCCTAATGGATAGCTATTATATAACTTTTGTAAGAATTTCATGGTTTCGGAACAAATTCTTTGGTTTGTTAAAGCTATCCACCCGTAGTAGATGGATGTTCTATGCATGTACAACATTTTACTTAAACATAGTAATCTTCACCCGTCTTATTGATGTGGGATATGCTACATGCTTTGTAAATATAAAAGCAATAGAAGATATTTAAAATAGTACACTTAATAATAATAAAATAATACCAAAAAAATATATTGTACGTAGAAGAAAATTAAAAAACGGACAGTACACATCACTTTTTTTAAATAGTATAAACATGACGGAATAAGATTATTATATTAGGCTAACATTAGTACAAAACAGAATAGTTCCACTTACAGAATGTAAATTGAATTGGTACTCCGTAGCATTGAGAGTGGTGGTTGCAACTAAGCTGCATATTGGAAGTTGTTGAGATTGAGGGATATGATTGATAATGTCATTTGCTTGTAAAAATATAAGGATGGGATACCTTTAATTTGCTCGATATGGCAATAGGAGACACTGGATAGACACTTGAAATCTTGACCCATGCTACTATATGCTAGGTTACAAATTCATCACATAAACCATGAGCAAATGTATGTTTAAAAAACAATTAAAATGGGGTAGTTTTAACAAAAATTAAAAGGAACTAGACCATCCATACCGGTTGGCATAGATCATATGAGAGCAAGTAGTTGAATAGCTACCCACCTATAGCAAGTGGATGTTGAACAATTCAATTGAACAATTGCTAAGTTCAGCTCGATACACTTAGGCTAGTGTATAGAAACTGATGTACCCACCTACGTACAGGTGCAGGTGAGTGCACGAATAGTGCTAAAAAGTGTTATTAAATCCATTAATATATAATAATCAATCCGATGTGGGATATGTAAAAAAAATCTTGACAGGGAAAAAAATTACATGCAATGTTGTAGAGAAGGCCGGGAGCCCTTTGTAGTTGAATGCGCATTAAGCACTGAGTATTCAATTAGTTTGAGTTTAGGGGAGATTGATTAGTGATATGGTGGGTTTATGTAGTAGCATGGACAGGTTCATTTACAAAATCAATCAACAGTTTTATTAGACAATGAAGCCATCAGCAAATCTTTATTAAAATAAATAAATAAAAACATGGTAAAGAAAAAAGGATTTTGCCAACCTGTATTGGGGTTGGTTGGCAAGGATGTCAGATAAATATTTGGCGAATGGGGTAGCTACGCACCTATAATATAGTTGACTCTAGTAGACTATGTCCCTGTTTGGCAAATTCCAAATCTGCTCTTTTTTAGCATATCTTGTCTTTTTCCCTCTCACATCAATCCGCTATTGAATCTGCTAATTACCGAAACAAGACCTATAATAGGTGAGATGTTCCAATCCACTGAAACATAGGCAGGAGACATCCTAACCTAGATGGGTGTACTAAACATGTTAAAAGTTATAATTAAACCCATTAATACCACACAATTATACTGATGTGGGATGCGAAATTAGGAAGAGAATAAAAGAAAATAATTTCAGAACGAACTTCCCCACCGTCCAGAAGAAACCTTAGCTTCATCATAATTGCCTCACCAACCAGGGATTAAAGAAACCATGTTGAAACGCTGAATAGGTTGCCTTTAATTGCTTGTACAATACGGAGTATGAAAATGGGATACCTTAAATTTGCTCGAGATGGCATTAAGAGGCACTGGAGAGACAATTTAGATGGAAAAAGGGATTTATATTTTACAAACTCCATTTAATAATGATTTGATCATCTTCTACTGGGTAGTCGTTATTATAGTCTTCTTACAATGTCATTGTGTTTGCTAATACCTTATACGTGTGTGCAGTGTCGTGTTTGTTCGCGCGTACATTGCCCTGAAGGCCACAACAGTTCAATTACAAATTACAAAATCAATCAAAAGAAATTAAAATTGAAGCCATCAAATCTTTGTTACGTTAGAAAAAAAGTAAGTAAATACGGAGTAAAAACATGGCAATTGGCCAAAAAAAAATTCATAAAAAAAATTTACCAACCGATATTGGGTGGTTGGCAATTAAGGATGTCAATTTAGTTGATGGGTTGCTACGAACCTATAGTAGGTAGGATGTTCCAATCCACTGAACATAGGGGCAGTCAACTTCCTTACCCAGATGGGTATACTACTCATGTTAACAACTATAACTAAACCCATTAATACAACACAATTTTACGGATGTGGGATTCGAGAAAAAGAAAAGAAAAGCATAATTTTATAACTTCCAAAACGGAGATTTAACAACTTACATTCGATGATATAAGGCAGGAGACCCCTTTGCGGGTGGTGCTCATTAAGCTGTCAACATTATATGACTTGTTGCAAATGAGAAGAGACCCATGGTCTTGCTAGCAAGAGAAAGGTTTCAATCATTAAATTTGGGTTTCAATAGTTCAGCTTGATATAGTACGTTGTCTTAGGAGTTTGGAGAAAGATTTGGTTAGTTCCTGCATCAATTCCTAACTAGCAGACACAGAAGAGACCTTCAGCTTTGCCTTTGCCGTGTTCAAAAGCCGATCCCCCGGGAAAAGCACGTCGAAATACTTAACACTTCAGACCTCCTTGCAGGCACTCTTCAGGCTCCTTTTTAGTCTTTTGCAGTGTCCTAATGTATCTAAACCAGGAAGCAAGGATCATTACTGATACTTTTATGAGCGGCTAACCAAAAATGATCGAGCAAAGACCAAAATCACATTACAGATCGACAAAGTGGTAGCAGTCTCTAAAGCCATTTCACAAAAGAAAATTGATATAGTGATTTGAGAACACATATCTCAATACTACATGAATGACGACCTACCAGTGTTTTCTTAATTAACCAAAGAAATACCTCATTGTTCTCAACTAAATGTACACCCAAAAAAAAATTACACCAACTAAGGTTCTGTTTGGGATCGTTGTGAGTTGCCAGTTTTCAGTTTTTTTCGAAACTAAAAACCAGTTTTTGAAAACCAAAAAAAGTGGTTTTTAAATTTCTGTTGTCAGTTTTGAAAATCATAAGTACATGTATCAGATCTAATATTTCACTTTTAAAAACAACCTTATTATCACCAAGTTGAAAATATTTGAAAACCAAAAACAGAAAACTCACAATGATCCCGAACAGGGCCTAAAGTTCTCAACTACTCAGTGTTCTACATCAGTTCTCCAACCTTGGTAATTTCTAGTGCTGTTTAAGAAGATTTTAATCCAGTAAAAGATTGTTAGAAAAAATAGTAAGTGTAATCCAATGCATTCGTAATATGCTCTACATATTGGTTTAGAGCAGAGCTACACAAGCATGTTTGAGTAGGTTTGTTATCTGTTGAGGAACTCCGTATCTATAGCAATTAAACTGTGCCGTAATTTTTGTAAGAATTTATCCATACTTGATTTGCCTGAGGTTTTTTTTAATGCTTCCCACCTTTAGCAGGTGGGTGACCAATAGGTGTTTGATCTCAAATTTAATTTGTAGAACATAACAGTGAACAGATGATGTGGGCATAGTGAAAGGACGTGTTGAACAAGAATACAAGGCACAGGTGATCGATCGGATTTAAGAAACACTCGCTATGTTTTACATAAATCATACAACTACCAAATCTTAAGTACACTTATGCATTTATAACTAATACTACAACAAATATCATTAGTCACATTTTTAATGCCACTAGTCAGTCCCTTTGTAATTAGTCATAAATTCATAAGGTATACCGATACACCCGGTGTATCAAAGACTTGCTGACTCCATCTAGTCTCGCATAAATAAAGTAATGAAGTGCCAATTGCATTTTCGTATGTATACCCTTTCTTTTAAATCAACTTAGCATACAAAATGAGTATACGACACTAGATGTGTTGTATGATTGATTGGTAAACACACTCCGCCCTTTTTGTAATAACTATTCAACCTTAGTAGATGGATGCCCTAAATTTGTTCAATATCAAACTTAAAAAGTTAAGATAACCCAGATGTTATGATGTGGCATATGCTACGTGTTTAACCCC
>ONZK01000005.1:0-22668 GCA_900322385.1 Pharnaceum exiguum | reverse complement strand
AAAAAAGCTAGACCATCCATACTGGTTGGCATCATAGTGTTTAAATTTTGAGCGGTAATGCTTCATCACCACTTATAGTAAGTGGGTGTTCATACGAAACAAACGAGGAAACACCAGGACAATCAGGGCGCGTTACGTGTGCGGTGCCTACGTATTAGGCTCTCATCATATTGAACTGGTGTACCCACCTTTGATAAAACTGCTGAACGTTATTATTAAATCAATGAATACCCAACAAGCCACCCGATGTGGGACGCGTTTTTAAACAAAATCGAAAAGGTTTCTTAATGCTATTTTAACTCCGTATATAGCAACCAGCCGATGTGGGATCCGTAAAAGAAGAAATCGACTGCCAAAAAAACAATTACGTACAATGATATAGAGAGGGGAGCCCTTTGTAATTGAATGCGTATTGAGCTGTGAACATTTTACATTGTGATTTTCTGCAAATGAAACGACACCTTTGGTCTTGCTAGCAAGAGAGATACATTATTCTTATATTTGGTTTCCAAATGTTCAGCTTGAAATAGTTTTATGATGGGAGCTTGGAGAGATATTTGGATCAAACTAGAGTTAAAGAACACTGAGAATACATGGGTTAACATTGGTAAATCTTCAAACATTATTATTATGTGATATATTCCAGGGGAGTTTCATCAGTCATTAGATCGTACTGACCACATGCTTGTAGCTTCCTAATGGCAAACCAAATTAACCATTCAACGTAGAGATGTTGTAGTATAATTAATGTGGCAGCAGAATAGCAGATACAATGCAAACTTCTTGTTACAAATTGGCGAAGCAACATGAGCTAAGACAATCTGAACTATACCTAGTAATGACTTCTGGTGTTTCTGTGCGAGTGTGTGAAGACGCTGACAACAGTTGACACAAAGAGTTTCTGTCATTGTCTTTCCGTGGATGGTGGACACTGAAGATCAGCCTTCGTCGAAACCAACTGTTGCGGCATGCTGTTGGTGGACTGAAGAGCTGCGATTAGCTTGTTCTGTGGATTTTGGTAAGTTCTTGCATCATTTTTCCCAACCAGACGACAGAGACCTTCACTATGGCTGGTCTCAAAAACCGATCACCCAGGAAAAACACGTCGAAATACTGAATAAATTTGCCATCCTTTAATTATTTGACCCAGTTGACAAAAACAAAAGGACTAGTCCACCAATATCAGATGGCTGTGCAATAACTTTTGTAAGAAATCAAACATCTTCAGGTTTTTGTTAATGCTACCCACCCATTGCAGGAGGGTGACCTTTTGCTGTTCGACCTCAGATTTAATTTGTGGAACAAATCAGTAAACTGATGATGTGGGAGTAGTGAAATGCAGAATGTGTTGAAGAAGAACACAAATAGTAGTCTAATATCAAAGATAAATAGGAGAATTTAAGGACCATGATTGTGGGCGCAGATCAATTTCTGCAACTTATGCTCAACCCAACTCACTCAAGTCCCAAGTTTTTTTTCGAAACAAATGAGCCATCAGTGTTCTCTCCCATCCTAAGAGTTTCAGTGACTCCTATTGAGTGAGGTAAAAGTCTGTATTTGGTTATACCTTGCATTAGTTGCTAGTGAGGCACCTTACGGCTCCAGTCTAGAAGGAACATAAAATCTTCAAATATGGAGAAGCATTAGAAGTTTAGAACAGATTGCCAGATTGGTTTCAGTAATTAACTGATATGCAGGTCTGCGCTGTTGTTGAAGGAAAGAGTGCTGACAATTTGTGTTCTTGTTTCATGAAATTCTGAAATTATGTAAATTGAGTGTTTAGATGGACTGAAATTTAAAAAAGAAGTCTTCTTATTTTAATTTGTATCTATATATTAGTCACTATTTTTCAAGTTCGTTAAAATGTTAAATATATACATTCAGAACATTCGACCTTCGGCATTCTTAATGGCAGCAGTAAAAAATCATCGTGGGGCAGAGTCACGGAGTTTTCATTTGTTCTTATACGGTTGTATTGTTGTAGTAATGCATGATCGTTAGCCTTTGTTCCAATTTGATTCGTTTAGCAGCTCAAACGAACAAAAACAATTCCTCGTCAACAAAGACACGATTACAGCTAACTAAACCAAAAAGCAGTAGTGATGACATTTGAAGTATGTTTGAACAAAAATACCAAGTTGGGGTCCAATTTATTTGATATGTTAAAATGGTTACCTGATTTTATTAACGTTGTACCATAATGGGACCTTAATTAATTATCGTCATAGAAAATGTCAAAGTTAGGGCGATTTTTGACAATTCACTTATTCCTTATCTAAAGTAATAAAATATTCCGGCATCACTGAGAAATAAAACATATTAATCTATTAAAATAAGTAAAATGAGGGGTAATTTCGCATTAAAAAAATTCCCAACATTTCACTTATTTTAATAGATTAACATGTTTTATTCCTCAGTAATGTGGGAAAATTTTAATACTTTGGATAAGTAAGCATAAGTAATAAGTGAATTGTCCGAAATAGCCCCAATTTTGTCAGTTTCTGTGACAGAAAACAGTTGAGGTCCCATTATGGTACAACATTAATAAGTTCAGGTACCCATTTATCATATCGGATAAATTGGACCTCAATTTGCTATTATGATACAGGTCAGGTACTCAAAATGGTGTTTTTCCTTTAATATAATATGGAGTATATCAGTTTCTTCATGATCAGTAAATATTAGTAAGACGGTGAGACACTGAGACCCAATTAATTTTTATTTTTTTTAGTAGAGATAATTCATGAGTTAGTAAAGTTATTAAGAAACACATAGGTTCACTCATCTGAATTTTTTTTGTTAATAAACAAAAAAAAAAATTAGTCCATCCTTTTCAGAATGGCTATGTCCAATTGTCCAGTCCAATATGAGTCCATCAGTCCAGTGTTCAGTCCAATATGTGTCCAAGTATCAAGTAACTCCCCATTACAGGGGTATCCTTAACCAAAAAAAGGGTGAATTTAAACCCAGTTAAAAGCACCAATATATGCGATGTGGGACTGCTTAATATTTAAATTAAGAACTGGTTCTGGAATATTTAACGCGGTTAGGAGATTCCAATTCTTCCGATGTGGGACTTTGCAGTTTTTTAATTTTATTAGCCTCATGGGACTAGGAAGAGATGCTACCATTAGACGGTCGCAAAAAATACAAACCCCTTAAATCCGTGTGTAAGTTGATCACAGTTTTCTTAACTTCCGGTAAACTTTTCGAATGAACTCAGCATGAAACCGAAAAAATATCAACAAAAAGGGATGCCATCGTTTGTTGACATCTTCACTATACGTTCAGTTTAGTAGATGGCTTCATCATATAATAACAATCTCTGTAAAGGGTTCAGCTTTGTATTCTTAGATAAAAGTTTTGATTACAGCTACCCACGTATATTAGATGGGTGTATTATACATGTTTAAGCTCAAATTTATATTATGTAACATCAGGTATGTACCCAAATTCATGATACGTACCCTTTATTTGGCCGAAGTATTAGTAAATACAAGTTATCCTGTCTGCAAGCTCGGGAAAATTGTTGTGTAAACTCTTACCAGCAGAGAAGGAAGCCATGATGCTGAGCCTCATTGGTCCTCAGCATGATCAATTGCTCTATCTTGTAGCAGGTTGCGCTAATTCAACAATGCAATACCATTTGGTCTGCATAATTATAAAAAAAGTGATAATTGCAGTCTTAGACCAATTTGAAGCAAATGACAAAGGCTCGTTCAAAGTGTACTGGTGCTCAACAAGTCAATCCTTTCAAACGTATGCTAATTGTCAACGACTCAACGTGCTGTGTAAATCTTCTTCCAGCACTCAATATGGTTAATTAGCATTTGCAATGCTAGAGATTTTCAGTGACTCGTCTTGAGCGAGCCCAACGAGGTAAAGTTCTCTAGAAGGAACTCGTCTTCGAATAAATCACTAAGATTATGCAGATTTGTATTGCTGTTTAGGGAGGATTGCTGAGAATAATCAGCAACCATAGATTATAATGTATCCTAGTACCATCCTGACATGTTCAAAACTTTTACTTCCAAAATTGAGTTGTGGGTTACTAGGAGAAATAAAAAATATACAGTGATTCTAACATGATGTATATTAGAGTTGTCATGATCAGTAAAATATTAAGACCCAAGTATAATTTCATATACGTCAATGTAGTAAAAATGGATAATAAGCAAAAATATTGAGATAATTCATGAGTCAGTAAGTTAATATCAAAAAAAAAAAAAAACTAGTCCATTCTTTTCAGAATGGCTGTGTCCATTGTCCTGTAAAATTGTCCATTGCCCAGGCACCATTTACGGTGTATTACCCGGTGTTAAGTCAGTGGTGCAGTCAAGTTATGTCCATTGCCCAGGCACCATTTACGGTGTATTACCCGGTGTTAAGTCAGTGGTGAACTCCCCATTACAGGGTGCCCATTACTAATAAAACGCTATATTTAAACCCGAGAAAAAAGCGCAAATCCCCAGATGTGGGAGGCCTGAATAGTTAACCGCTTAAAAAAATAAAAAGAGCCTATCTGCCGATGTGGGACATTGCTTTCTCTAATGAGAAAAAAGAAAAGGCAAACTATAAAATAGTTTTTTATTTGAAGGACAGTTGAGTTACGCTACAGTGCTGCCTACACCCCATTACCCAGATTAGATAACACACATCAAAGTAAATTAGATTTAAAAAATAAATCAAGTGAATGAACTAATAATTAAAAAAAGGCAATGAACAGACGGTAACAATTACAGTACATATTACGGCTGACTTAAGAGGCAGAGGAATAGCATGGCCTTCTTGGCTTCTTTACTTCGAGAGTGAGATGTTGAGATGAGAGAAGATTTGTTTAGTGGTGAAGGGACATTTTAGAACTTAGAAGAAGTATATCTGGCGGTGGTTTTTGATTTCTGAAGTGGGTTTAAAACTTTTATATGCTTTTTTGATTTTTGAGGTTGACATGAGAAGAGATCAAAGCGTTTGACATTTTGTTAGGAGTGTTTAGCTAGATAATAGGGAATGATCGATATAAAAGGCTAATTAGACGAGAGGGCTTAGTCAATCTCCAAAATAATGAAAGAAATATTCAATTCCAT
Organism: Pharnaceum exiguum; assembly: GCA_900322385.1. Classification (NCBI taxonomy): domain Eukaryota; kingdom Viridiplantae; phylum Streptophyta; class Magnoliopsida; order Caryophyllales; family Molluginaceae; genus Pharnaceum; species Pharnaceum exiguum. The sequence continues at coordinate 17,584 of ONZK01000005.1, read as the reverse complement.
AGTTACGTGCCAATGTAAAATTACTTCAAAACTTTAAACGTATGTATAAGAATTCTTCGTTAAGAATTTTCGGTTGTCGGGTACACAATGTAAATCCCTTTATTTACTCTGGAGTATTTAAAAAGGACATAAAAGATAGATATTTTTAAGCATTTTGCATCGTTTAATATAACGATTTTTTATCTCTACAGTAGCATTTTAGGCATGGTGCGAACACAATAGGCCACGATTTTTTCCACTTTCCTAACTCGCACTTTGAAGGGCTCTGGGTCAGGCATCTTATCAAGTGATTTTTGTTACAATCAACAAAATGGCAAGTACAAATGGAGCAGGTTGATTATCTGTGTATTATTTACACAATTCCAAAAATATTGAATAACACCGGACTTTATGCTTCAGACTGGGAGCATTCAGTGCTCAAGCAATCATTATGGTTGATATCTGACAACTACATGGTGTTCTTGGAGCAAACCAGCCTAATTCACAACTAGATACCAACTAGACAATGTTTTTTATTTTCCTTATTGTTTATATTAAGTTACCAAGACAAATTTATTTATTTTTTACAAAGGTACCATGAAATGTTGATAATGATGACTTGATATTGATACGCTACAGTCTGCACTTTCAATTTTCAAATGCTATCTTCTTCTAAACCTCGTTAAGCTACTCGTCGACGTTATATAATCAGTTGCCAAAAAGCACATATTGCTTCTAAGTTTGTGGTATTACCAGCAACTGAGTAACAAATATACTTGGGGTTTGAAATTCAGAAGAATGCTATCTTCTTCTAAACCTCGTTAAGCATTGTTTGATCTGATCTAATCTGATCAGAAGAATTCTTCTGGTCTGTATGTGTACCAAATATACTTGGGGTTTGAAATTCAGAACACCTAAATAAAAAGAAGGATTCTTCTGATGACGGCGAGCTGATATTGCTTCAAAGTTTGTGGTATTACCAGCAACTGAGTAACTGACCCGAGGATCACGGGGTTGATACTTGTTAGGCTGGGTTAATTTGATGAGGGAAATACAGGGCAATCAATCACCTATATATGCTGCGGCTATAAACACGTCATTTGAGTGGTTTTGGATCATCAGGGACCCTTTAAGAATCTGAGCAAAGGATTGATTTTCCAATATTCGTATGTCCCACATCGCCCGTTTTGTAAAAGATTAATTGATTTATTAGCAGTTTCCAACTTAGCAATTCTGCCCACCATCGCTGTATGGTGGGTACCCCAGTTAGTTAAACCTGCTGGTGGTCTGCGTGTTGCGTCGTCAAAGCCCGTGTTGCGTCGTTAAAGCACCCATCTACCATAGATGGTGATGAAGCATACTCAAATTGAAATTCTATTGTAAAGTGCCACCCAGTATGGGTGGTCTAGTTTTTTTTTTTTGTTTTTAAAATTGTCCCATTTTAATTACCAATTTCAGCTTACATTTATTCATATTTGTTTCATGGATACGTAACATGTCCATTATAATTAAGCTTATCTGCACTAATTTCATTACACTTGATTTATGCAACTCTTTAGAGATCAATTTTTTTTTATGCTACTCTATTTATTCAAACTAGCATACTCCACATCATAGAAATTGGGTTTTCTTATCCATTTTAATTTCAACATTGAAGTAGTTTAGGGCACCCATAGAAAAGCCTTAAACTTGGTTGTTCCTCTATGGATTTCATAGAAAAATTATTGTATATCCTTTTGTAATGGGTGGAATGGATTTTTTCATGAAAGTTAAATTTCTTCATAAAATCGAGCAGCAAAATTATGCGAGAAGGAAAACCAAAAAGCTAAACATAACACGTTTCGAAGAATTATTGGGCAAGTTCCACAAGACTCGACTTTTTTATTTTTTTTAAATTTATGTTTAGACAACATGGACTCTCTCACTGAGCATAGCTAAATGGCATGTTATAACGCACGTGATGGTATTCTTATATCATAAAATTGTCGACACCCGTTTTATATATTCAATCACTTCTTATGGAATCACTACCAAGAAAACATAGGTTACTAATTAAACTTAGTGACCTTATTTAAACATTAGTGCCTCGTCTCATAAATAAGATAGGTGCACTTTTTTTTCTCCATATTATTACTTTTAGTAGGTGCTTTCTAAGTGTTTGAACCAAAATCTATAACATTTTCACTATTGTTAAAATGTTAATAACTTGTTCGTTTATTTTTCTTGCAAATCTTCAAATTAAATACTATTGGTAAACTAAGTAGCCTATCTTGATTTATCGAAGTATACATACATGTGTCATGGAGAAATTTGAAAAACGAAAGGTGATTTATGTAATATAAACACTACGATGTACTTACAAACGATAGGTCATGGATTGTACAGGAGAAGATCCTGCCCTATTTATATGGTATATAACAATTCTAACCTTTATGGCTTGATGTATTGTGTTTTCTTGTCTTTTATTTTAATAATATGGATATCATAGATTTGTATACTCGTATTTTTTTAGTCTTATGCTTCACAAATCACAATGATAAATATAAATAATTAGCATAATTAAAGTTTCATATTCAATTTGTACTATTCTTTCTATTACTATTTTTTCATTAAAAAACTAATTCAGGGAACTTACATTTTAAAAACTTACTGCTACGAAGCATGAGCTAACGTATCGAGGTATATCAATCAATGTGTACAGATACTAACAGTTGTAAAGACTATCTATGACTCCATCAATGTGGATGGCTAGATGCTGATGCACAGTTGGACACTAAGCATTAACGTTCATCGATTCCAGCAGCTGCGGCAGGCTGCTCTTGGGCTAAAGGGCTTGCAGCAGCTTGTTCTGCGGATTTTTGTGTGGTTACTGTTTCCTTTCCCTTACCAGGCCCAGATGAAACCTTCACCATTGCCGGTCTCAAAAGACGATCACCCAGGAAAAACCCACGTCGAAATTCCTGAATGATTAAGCCCTCCTTGTACTCTTCTGACTCCTCTCTTGCAATGGCCTCATGTTTCTACACCAAGAAGCAGACATCAGGACTAAGCTTCTAGGAACATCAAATTGAATAAGAGCAGAGACCACAACCACATTACAGACCAAGTAACAACAGTTTGATATCACATATCATCAATCTACATACATGAACATGACCCACTGCGGCCACTGGCAAGGCCTTCCTAATTAAAGAAATACGATCTGCTAATCACTTTGGAATTGTCAGAGTTCCAGTTACAAGGAACATAAAACAACCTTGAGATGAAAGCCATATTTGCCTGATAGTATAACCCATCAGAAACTACAAGATCCAAAAGTCACTCATCTTTTCAGTGTTCTCCACCATCTTAAGCGAATTCAAGTTTATTCAGATATACATGTAAAGATATCATACTAAGCGATTTCAAGTTTATTCAGGTATACATGTAAAGATATCATCATGCAGCACTGAATGGGTATATTAGCATGTGCAATGAGTAAGGTAATAGTTTGTACTATTGGTTATGCCTTCATTACTTGCCACTTTGCCAGTGAGGCACCTTTAAGCTTCAGTCGAAAAGGAACGCATCTTAGAATCAAGATACAACAGAAGTTTAAAACAGGTAAGCCTCATTTACTGACAAGTATCATCAAGATATGCAAATGTCAACTGCTATTTAGGGAAGGGGTACTGAAATTTATCTGTAACCAAAATATGTAGTTTTTTCGTCAGACCATCCTTTCACGAGTTAAACATTTACATTGGAGATTGACTGAAAGGTGGGTACTAATAGAGGAGATAAGAACATAGAGTAAGAATACTGAGCATATAAACCACTTTAGTTTTACATGGAAAATCCTCGGTTTTGAACATTTTAAGGAGTTGTTGAGGTTTTCTTCTAAAATACAAGCTGTAGCAACCCTCACACTTTGAAAGGGCTCAGGGTCAGTCTTATCAAGTGATTTTTTGTAAGAATCAACAAAATGGTAAGAACATTGAGAAGGTTGATTATCTCTCGATGAACAGCATTTGCACAATTCATAGTTATTTGAATAATGAGACACTGCTCTTCATGCTTCAGACTCCGAGCATTCAGTGCTCACGCAACCAGCCTACATCACAACTATTCAACTAATTACAAAAAAGACTATGTTTGTTTTTTTCTAAAAAGGTACCGTGAAATGTTGAATATCATGACTTGATGTTAATACGCTACAGTCTACACTGTCAAATGCTATCTTCTTCTAAGCCTCATCTAAAATCCAACAACTCAAAGCTACTCGTACAGTTGCCAAAAAGCACAGCTGATTAAACCAAAAAAACAACTCCGGTTTGTTTAAGAAGTAAACAATTCCATCCAGTCATCTATTAATAGCTAAATATTAAGTCATTTAAGTCTTGTAAAGAGCTGATGAACATGCATAAGCAAGCAACAAAGATATAAATCACGAGTCTAGTGAAAGAACACTCACGGATGGATCAAAAGGCTTTCCCACAGCTGGTACCGCAGATACTCGTAAACTCCGCATAATCTCCACAAACTGCTTGTAAATGCCCTGATAACTTGTCTCAATCTGTTTTTCCCTGTCTGTTTCCGGTTTCAACTGCTGTCTCGCTCTCTCAAAATTGTCCACCATCGGAAGAAGACTCTCAATAACTTCCCCTTGCGCATCAGTTCGAATTGAAAGCCTCTCTTTTTCCGACCTCTTTCTAAAGTTATCAAAATCAGCCTGTAGACGAATGTACTTCTCCTTCCCAGAAGTTATCTCCCCTGACAACGCGGAGAGTTTCTCCGCCAACTCATTCTTCTCGGTTTCTAGTCTGTAAAATGCCGTCTCAATTTCAGTGATGGTGTGGTAATCCTCAGCTAAAACCGCCTCCTTGTAGAACTTCGTGAGAGTTTCTACACTTTCCCACATCTTATTAGACCCCGGTGCCCCTATTTCTCCGTCTTCTTCAATATCTTCATTGGCCACATTCGACTACAAAGAGATACTACCATTAGACAGTTGAATAATAGCAAAAGCACGAACAAACCCTCAAAATCATAGTTTTCTTAACTTTCGGTAAGATTTCGAATAAAATTCAGCATGAAACCGAACCCGAAAAAATTCAGCAAAAGGGGGGTGCCATCGTTTGTATACATCATCACTAGGCGTTCAGTTTAGTAGATGGCTGCATCATAACCCCTCAGCAAGGGGGTTCAGCTTTGGAATGAATATATCACAACTTTTGATTACAGCTACCCCCACCTGTAGTAGATGGGTATCCTAAGCATGTTCAAGCTCATATTTATATTATTTAACCGTATGTTAATCTCCCGGTGTGGGAATTCTACATTTGCAAATATTCAAAAGAGAGGGAAAAAAAACTGTGTCCAAGTCCTACTGTCAAGTGGTCCAGTGACGATGCTTCACTAGGAAGCCATGGCGAAGCTTTGAAAGAGATATGTTACGGCTGCCCATCATTAGTTGATGGGTGAACTAACTAAGTTAAAGTCCGTAATTAAACTGATTAATATTACCCAATTGTTTCGATGTGGGACAAACGAATTATTTCCAACAAGAAAAAAGAAAGAGGCACGCTGCTTAAAATAAGACGGTGACACTAAACAAGTTGAACCAAAAAAAAAGAACAAAAACAGAACTAGACCACCCGTAACGGTTGGCTATTGATTAACTTGTTTAAAACTATCAACATTGAAGGGAAATGTCCATTTTTTGGATAGCTGCCCACCTTTTGTAGGTAGGTACACTATTGTGGTTATGACCCAGTAAATGAAATGCATAACATAAAATAATTTCACCGATGTGGGATAAATAAAGTAAAATGTAGAGTAATGTAAAGAGAGTGAAGAGAGAGTTACAATACTTACAATGGGTGAGGGGTCCACTTGGGAGGAAGCAGAAGAGCCGCACTTGAAAGAATGGTAGTGAGGGGAGATAGAAAGGAATAGAGATAAGATAGGATTAGTTTTAGTTTGTGGTGAGGGGTAGTTAATTACTGATGCTTTGGTCGGTTTTGAAGTGGGATTAATGATGAGAATGTTATTGTGTGTTGTAAATGAGAAGGGACTTGTTGTTGTTGTGCTTGTGAGATAGATTGGCATTTTCATTTGGGTTTTGTTGTGTTTTGGTTAAGCTTGTTATGATGGGTTTGGATTTGTTGTTGGATGTTTGGGTTATGAGTTAAGACAAATAAAGAGACTGGAGAGAGAGAGTGGAGTGGGATGAGAAAGGGGGAGGGGTAGAGGTGGAAGAAGTGTCTAGAAGAAGGAACTGGGATTAGCTATTCTATTGGCTCTATGGGAAGCCAGGAGGGTGGTGCCTGAGTTTAATGGAGACAGACAGTCAGAAAATATGATGGTGTACCTTGGAAAAGCGGGTTGGTGTTTTTGGTGATGTGGCTCCAACTGAAACCCCAATAAGGAAATGTATCAGGAATCAATGGGCTTTTGTTTGTTGTTCTTTTGGGCTTTGGTGGACGACTTAAGACAGAAATGTAAAAGAAAGCATGAGGAAATGGACAAAAGCTTGTTTAATGGTTTCTGATTTCTACCTCAAGATTCTAAAGGTTATCAGTTTATTACAAAATGAGAAATGACTTGAGGTAAATGCAAGTTGAAAGATTATTATCTGGTACTTGCTTGTAGACAATGAGCAAGCAAAAGCTACTCAAGCTAAACATGAGCGAGTATCAGTGGTTCCAGTCACGTCTCTTCTTTTTTGTGAAAAAAAATGAAGTATCAAAGAAGTAAAGTTGCGTACATTCTGGCCTCGAGCACCCCCATTGAATGAGAATTTACCCTCAATAATAGTAGTTGCTGTTGTTGTCACATTGACTAACTCGTCAGAGAGAGTAAAAACTTCTCTAACGACTAGTGAATACGCCCACGAAATGAGATGGCAGTGACGGGAGTTATTTTATTTCAAGCTCATGTCTGTAGTTCCAATCAAAGAGCTACCGAGTATAAAGCGGGAGATAAGACATAACCCATTAACAATGGAAATGCTTCCACGCAGCTGCAATTTGTTTCAAAATGGCACATGAATTATAATCCACAAACCAAGCGACTCGAATTCTAAGCATCCTGTATTTGAAAGACAGATTATAATTCTCCTTTCACACACCGAATATGATGTTTACATAATTCAAATCCTTCAAGGATACACGGCACTGCTGATATTATTGGACATTAGTTCAACTAAGACTACTAAGATTGCGTCTACAACTGTTCAATCCACACACATCGGGGAAAACTAAATAACTACCGTAAGCAAGCTACTTTTACATAGTAACATAGGAGCATAACACTTGACTCCGTAGTGCACGCTGTATCCACATTAGCAGGTACCTGAAACCCAAGAGAAAACATGTCAGGGACTACAGAAATATTCACAGGCACAACAATCATTGAAAACTGAGAGACAATGATTCGGTTCAATTAAGAACTATCCTTGGCCTCTCAAATTGATAAATCAGAAATCCTATGCAAGAGATGTCACTTAACCCTAAACCTAGCATGCCCAACTATTCTGTATTGCATTTTCTAAACCCCACCAGCGGAAACAAATGCCCCTGCAGGTAGGGGTTTGAATCCAACAGTAACAATATGGGAAAGCAGAAACGTGGTCGGTGTGTTGCATGTTCACTGATCATATAAAGTGAACACCAGCTTGCACGGTGCTGCAAAGCACTTCGAAGTGAAACAAAAAAACAGGGGATGTTACAGAGTAAAGTGAAACAACCAAGCACTTACTCAAAAAAAGATATATATCCAAAAATAATAAATAGTTACTCTACATATCATGATACTCCATAAGAGCAGTCAGTACCCATACCTGTACATCCTCGCGATGCAACATGAAACTATTAGTTCACATAGCTTCATCTATAGGAGATCTTTGACAATGAGCATCAGGCCGATCACAAGGATCTGACAAGGAGTGATCCTGAGTGTCCCCAGTGCCATCAGTTGTCGAGTCCTCATACTCAGTAGAACTCATGTCATCAATACTTTTCAAAGGTTGCTCCGTGTGAATCATCTTACCAAAGAGCTGAAACGAAGTAATACTTGCTTTTGTAGTTATTACATCGCAAGACTGTTTTCCGGCGCTATCTCTGCTAAAGAATTGCACACTGTTTTGGCTATCAGGTGATGGTGTGTCAGAAGATACACTGCGAATATTAAGATCAGTAGAAACTGCGTCCACCCTCTGAGACATATTGTCCACGTGATTATCTGGCGGTCTTTGACGAGCACCATCACCCATAACAGTAGTAGTTAGAGTAGATCCAATAAATGGATTTTGCCTGGCTCCCTGCATGCCAGCAGGAAAAGTGTTGTAACTCAAAGAGGATGGGCTCAATTGGCCCATCATTGAGCTATGAAACCCAAACGAGGGTAAGGGAATATCTCCGTCCTCATCAGCCAGCAGCCCAGGGTTCAGACCTCTGAGTTTTTTGGCTGGAGGAAACGCGGCGTGAATAGGTGGCGTAGAAGAGACAACTTCGACTTGCCAAGGGCTCACTCGCTTCATGTTCTGCAGAATTTCAGGTTCATCCCAAGCAACCTGACAAAAAAAGTTGGACATGAGTATAGAGGCTGATTTTATCGAATTACAAATTCCACAGGCAATCCAAATCAACCATATATAAGGCTGTCAGGTGCAGAGACTGCTTTGAGTTATACTGTAATGCATAGGCATTTTAGAGAAGACAGGTGAAGACAAACAGGTATGAGAACAAAAAATTATATGCAGGTTCATTTCCCAGATGATACACAAGGTTGTCAATAAAGACTTTAATGCACACTGTCAGAGAAGCTATACTCCGTTCAGACCCTTTAAAAGCTCAAACGAGACTGGTTCTTTTTTGCTTCACAAGCACTCAGCAAAACCAATAGTAGTACAACAGCTAGATGACTGTAAGAACTAAAACAAGTAAGTATGTACCAGACACCTTAGCAAATAAAAGTGCACATAGGAGAGCATGCGCATCGAACACACTTTAAAAACTATCTCATTCAAGCTAAAAATTTCTTTCAAACCTCAACTGTACGAAATCGTGACTCATTACAAACGTGAAATTCTATTTTCAGAAACATGCAAACACAGCACCGTGCTAGAGAGAGCTCAAATAGTCATCTATGAGTTAAGTCGCTCCCTACAATAGCAATTGAAGAAGTTATCACATGATAAAGCATGGACACTCTTTGGCAACGCATAAAGCAGCCAGCATATCAAAGGCAATATATGCACATTCAAATTTCTAACCAACTTTGGTCAAAAAAATTTAGAGGTCACAAAAGTCTTATTACAGTAGATCAAAGGCATAAAATTTTTATGCCAGGTCCTTGTGACAATCTATAAAGAATCACACATGTGCAAGCAGGCTGTAGTAAGAAGGTTACCAAGTTATACACGTGTTATCTGGAGAAAGAAAAAAAAGTCAAGATGTGTCATAACACAAAACAAAACATATCAGTCAAATCGGAGACACTTATATTGTTAAGTAGTTTCCTCATCCCAGAACCACTGATTATATCTTCAGTAACTACGGCGATGTAAGGGATGTCAAGAAAGTTTGATAGAATGGGAATATAACAAGCAGGAAGCTCAACATTGTGGGATAAATTCGAGAAGTAATTTGTATTGTCAAATGGGACACTCTACCAGCCATTCTTCAACCGATATGACATTACCGATTTGATCAAATGTAAAAGGACATCAATCATTACAACAAGCAAAGAAAATGCAGGCTTAACCAGTGTGTGGTACAGAGATATTCCAGATCTGAGGTTAACAGCCAAGAAAACCAACTTTCAAACAATACGACGCAAATCCAACTATCATTTTCCAAAATGAGATGTCAACCCAAATTACGCTAGCCCACTTGCAGCAGTAGAAGAAACCTTGACACAAATAATTCCTCCATACATTGGCCTAACCAGTGAAAAGCTCCTCTCACTAATCAATCCACATCACATCTCAATATTACAACAACAAAAATACTGAACAAAAACCCTACATCCCTACCCCTCTGAATTACACTTCACCTAACAATATGTCTAAACACATTGCAATTACTTCTTTCCCCAACAGCATAACCGTGATCGCATTTTGATTACACTAGAAGAGGTGTATACTCTGATGCTTAAAACACATTTACTATAATTAAAAACAACTCAATCTGACTCACTGACTTGTTTTGACTACACAATACATCAATATGTGCATAACTGAACCTGGCCCTTTTTGACTACTATACAAGAACAGCAAGATCTGAATATGCAAAGAAATTACAAAGTCAAAACAACTCAATATGACTCTTTCAACACCCATGGACTCAATTTGACTACACAAAAACAACCAGTGACAACTCAAGACCATTCTTCACACCAATCAACAAAATCCCATCCCCTACATAGCTTTTTCTTTTCTTTTCATTTCAAGTTTTGGAGGGAAGGTAAATTCCAAAGCACTTTTTATATAACACATGCATCCTATAGTCCAATATTCCTAATTTAAAACCCTTAGCTATACAAGTAATGACAAAAATATCACCTACATTACTCCCTCAATCCATCAATCAACCCAAGCACACACACAAACAAACAAAAATCCCAATAAATACAACTTTAATCATTAACCCAATAATTCCTCAAAATCAATGTACACTATACAAACATTACACTCTTACACCTTCCAAACCACATCATTCACCCAAAATAAATAAATAAAAAACACAATTCCCAAAATTGCACGCACAACTAATTACCAATGTAACAACTAACAATTTAATTTAATTTAATCCAATGAACGACTAGCAACAACAACATAGTCTTAATTCCGAAACTGATTACCAACGCGACAACCAATTTAATTTAATTTAATTCAACTATACCGCAGCAGTAACAACAAGATAGTCTTAATCCCGAAACTAATTACTAAAGTGACAACTAATTTAATTTAATTTAATTTAACTATACCGCAAACGTAACAACAACAACAGAGCCTTAATCCCGAAACCGACAACATACCTCGAGCATCCGCCAAGTGGTACCGCGCCACGCCCCGCTCTCAACAACAACAACACCACTAACAGTCCCCTGAAACCAAGTCATCCTAGACGAATCTTCCGTCTCCATAGCAATCTTAACCCTCATTTGCGGCCGCCAAAACACCCGCATTGCCCCTTCCACTTTCTCGGCCGCAACAACAAACTCAGCACTCCCATTCATGGCAACCCCCTTCGGATAATACAACACCTCGAACTCCTCCCCTCTCGTCGCCCTCTCCACCGCCCTCACTACCTCCTCTTCCCTCTCCTTCTCCTTCTCGTCCTTCTCCTTCCTCACCACCAAGTGCGCGTACGCCGCGTACGCACTCCTCTCTCTCTCCAAGTCCACATTCCTCACCGCCCGCCTCACTCCGACGTACAACACGTTGGTCAGTTTATTCCGCATGAATACGACTGAGTCACCGGCGATGAGTTTCTTGCTGTTGACGAACTTTGACCACCCAGTTGTCAAAAGATGTCGACGTGGCGTCCCACGGTAAATGTGACGAAACTCCCAAGTATGCCCCTGCACGTCGGTGATCTTGATGTTTTGGACAGGTGGGTCGGCGTTGTAGTCGAGCGGTGGGAAGATTGAGTCGGCGCAGAAGCGTGGGACGGAAAAGCCGCCGCCGTTGTTGGCGTCTGAGGGGGTGAGGACTTTCGCGAACGAAACGACGACGTTTTGGGGGGCAGGTGGTGAGGGGTTTGAGGAGAGAGAGTGGAGTTTGGGTGAGAGGGTTATGCGAGTGAAGACTTCGTCGGTGGTTGGGTTTGAGAGGAAAGAAAGTTTGGTGACGTGGCAGGGGATGAATGGTGGGGTGGTGGTGGTGGTCACGTGAGGGGGAGGAGGGGAGTCACGTGCAATTTGTTCGAGGTGGCCTTGAGGGAAGTAGTAGACACGTGAGTGGAGAGGAGGGATCTGGATTGAGTTTCCGGCGCATGCTCTCCAGACGTCTGGGTCCACTTGCTTCGGTTGAGACATGTTGAACAAGTAAGGAGAGAGAGTGGAGTAGAGGTTGAGATGTGGGTGATTGTTTGTTTATTTATTTATGTTAGGCCAGTGGCCATAGTGATGATGGTAGTAATGTAATGTTGTGTTGTGTAGGAGAGGGATGAGAAATGACTAATGAGAGACTATAATACAGAAGTTGGTTGTGTTGGAGTCAGGCACGGAGGAGGAGAGACGAAAAGAAAAGGAAAAAGAAAAGAGAAGAAGGAAATGAATCTGCTTAGTTTTCTCAAGGGAAATGAATCTGGTTATTACTGATTATGAAGTGGTTAGAACTTGGAAGGATGGAAGTTTGGGGAGGGTAAAAGAAAGGGGAGGTGCCCTGAAGAAAGAGGAAATTGAGACAAGGTCATAATGCTAATTTTTGATAATTTTTATTTATTGGACAATGGGTTCTGTTTTAAAGCAACAAAACACTGGGATTGCTGCTTGATAGGACTATAGGAGTAGTTTTGATATACTAGTGTCCTTTTCTTCGGGAACTCTGGTAATGTTGTGTGTGTTAAGTGGAGTAATTTATTACTTGAAGATTTCTTAGTTGAAGTAATTGGGACACGCAAAATGTCTAGTGTTCTAAACTTCTAATATGATAATATCTTTGCAACCATTGGATGTAATGTAATCTTCAAATTTTGCAACTAGAATTTTGTTATTAGATATTATTTTGGATCCATGAAAACTTTATAATTTTAAGCTTCAAAAAAGTGTTGTTATCTACTATTCCGTATATGTTTTGAGTTAATTTTAATCCAATTCAATACTTTGTAAGTTCGTATAGTTTAGCACATTCTTGTGAAATTTTGAAAAATTAAGTTCAAAATTTTTCTAGAAATTTATAATTGTAATTGAACTCTATTGCAAGCTAGCAACATGTAAATAACACTTTCAAAGAAAAAAGGGTTTAAAAGGGAGATCTAGCATAATTTTGTTAAAATTAAAAAAGACACTACGAAGGTCACTATTATGTCTAGTTGGGCAATATTGGGAAAGTTTAGGGTACATCCTGCAAGGAGGTTAAGAACGTAGGACACTAGACTGAAGTTTTCTGGTCATGACGGTCATTTCACTGAAATTTTCGTACTAGACTAGCAGTGGTGTCCAGTACTATGATGTAGTATCATTTTATTTCTGCTTCTTACGGAAACTGACTAAAGTAGGCCGGGCAACGTGACCATACCCAACCAAAATACCTCCTCTAGTGACGCTCAAACTAGCGAGTGATATTACACTATTACAGTACAAATGTACAATACCAATTATTCATTTTTTTGGGAGTTTAGAACACGACAGTGCAACGCACTTACCCCACTCTTCCTCATGGAAGTTAGGACAGGACAAAGCATGCAATTTCGAAAGGCCAAAAGTCGCAAATTTAATACCAAAAAATTAGTGTCAAATTTCGCATTTTTTTGGTGATGAGTTTTATTACCGGGTCTTAGGGGGATTGTCGTATACCACTATTAACAACTTTTTTTGGACTTTTGCAAGTCATTTAAAGATATTTTTTTAACACATGACGGTTGAGATTTGTAAGGGATTAACATGATAAAGAATTTAGAGAGTTCACACGAACAAAAAAAAAAGGGATTTGGAGAGAAAAATCAGGGGAAGCGGGAAAGTTGGATGCGGTAAAATGAAATTTCAAAGATTCTAGAATGAAGATTTTTTAACGCTTTAGTTTCGGGTATCTTAACAACCTGCAAGGTTGCAGACACACTGTTGCCAAACAATGCGAATACGGTGAATAAATTTTTACAAAAAAAAATAAATGAAACTTTAGTACTCGTATTGTAGTACTAGTACTTTGCGGTAGTGACTGACTGAGAGTCACAGGGTAAAAAAATACTGCTACTGCAGGGCTGAGGGCTGCCATGCTACTGCAAAGTTACTGAGAGTGTCTGTGACTGTGAGTCTTTATTACTACTAGTGTCATGAAAGGAAATATTCACGAGAATTATTCCTGTAGAAATTTCTTTTTGGAACACTGACAAAGTAATGGTCTTGTACGTTTATGGAAGCAATTAACACTCACTCACTGTTGATGCTTCATGCAAATAAGAAAAGAAAGACTTGTCTTTATAGTAGCGTAGTTGTTTGTCGTTCCCACCCTAGTTTAAAGAAATTGGACCACTGTGTAAGGGCAACAGACCATTAAGGCCAGCATCTTAATGGGCAGCATTCAAAATGTTGTAGTGACATTAATAGATGTGTGCCCCCAATCAATAATCTCTGTGATAATCACGACGCAATTTGTAGGCTGACAACTAAAATAATCACTGCTCATATTATTGTTGTTTATCAAACAAAGTCAAATTGTACTAGCGTGGTTAAATATATCATCGCAATGCAATTTTCCCTATTTTCTAGATGTCCACAACAGTTTAGAAACTAAGGGTCTCTTCGGCAAACTTAACTAAAGATGAAGCCAGAGATGAAGCTGATTAGTTAACTGAATCTCTACCTGAATCTGAAACTTAATAAATAATCTAATTAGGGTGTTCGGACAAAGTAGCTAAAGTTAGAGCTGGTTAATGTAAAATGACATAAAAGGAAACTTTGTAATTGTCAATCATAAGGGGCAATATTTTCAGTAGGGGTAATATTGAAATATAGAAAGCTTATAAATAGAAGATTATTTGATTATCTCCCTCCATAAGCTGACAAAACGAACACATTTTATTTGTAAAAGTTAAGCTTATCCTTGAAGTTGAACTTAAGATTATTTAATAAGGTGATAATAAGTTGTGAACGAACATGGCCTAACAAGGCATTGTCACTCCAAAAACATAAAGAGAAGAGAAAAATTTGTGTGATAACGTTTTATGCAAGAGACTAGGTGAAAGGGGTCATTATTTTTTGCCCGAGGGATTATTATTGTTTGTCCGATGGGTCATTAATGACTACCCGATAGGTCATAATGACTACCTGATGGGTTATTAATTTTCAATCTCATGTATAAAACGGGTTCACACAATTGTGTAAAAGGAAACAAGACACTATATGATAAAAAAAAGGATCACCAAGTAAAATGAATAAATTATTTTTTGTTCTTCATTGACCCGTCTCATGTAATGAAACCAAAAAAAATATTCTCTTTTTCAAAATACTTTCATATTGAAATTTTTGTTAAATTTTCTAACGGTAATATTTTTACAAATTAAATATCTTATCCATCTATCTTTGAAACCTTAATTAGACCAACTATCAAAAAGAATTTTTAGAAACACATCCAATTTATTTAGTTTTGGTTGAATGGTCGAACTGAATTTGTTTTCTCGTTCTAGGTTTTTCAATGTGCATTGGTCCGGTTTCCTCTCCGTTTGCCTTCTATTTATCATCCTATGCTTGATATTATGTTGGCAAATAAGAGTTTTAATTTTAAAAATAAAGATATTTTTTTACCTTATTATACAAAGAGCAAATATAAGACATAAATATATAGAGAGACCGAGAGAGAAAGTTATACGCGATGCAAAAATATCAGTCAGATAAGAGTTCTTATTAGTTATATACTTATATGAAAATACATATTAGTCACAAAAAATCCTTTTTAGTCATTGGTCATATAAAAGTGTTAATTATTCATCAATATTGGAATTAAATTTTTTAAAAGCCGACGTGCACCAGGTGTGAAATAAGTCAATAACTAACACTTGTTCTCAAAACAAAAGAAAATAACAATTGCTATTTTTTTGATGTATTTATGCGATATATTTGGTGTTGGTTCAACTTGAGTCGTAATAAGGGGTTACAATATGAATGAATAAGGAGAATTGAACGTAAGATTTATTTTAGACATAGTATTTTTAATCATTAGGCCAAAACCTCTCACCATTTTCATTTTTGCTAGATATGTAGGTGGAAGGAATCAAGGAGACATTTTGCTTTGTAAGTACCGTATATCGGCCTGTGTCAAGCTCATAGCCTCATAACAACTCGTGCTGACAGTATCATGTTTTTCATTTTCCTTTAGGAGGGGACCTAATTAAGGATGGTAGATGTAGTTGATGGTTCTTTTCTCCTTTTAATTTGATCTCTTAAGTGTTCAACGTAACAACATTTTCCTATCGGGAAAACAAGCAAGCAAGGGATCATGGCCGCAAACTAAACCTCTGAAGTATCTAAGAAATTGCCAACGAATATAGGCCTTGTTTGGTTCAAGAGCGTTTAGCATGAGTAGTTAGCATTTTGTGTTGTAGGAGTAGTTTGACCGGTCAGAAAATGCTCTTGGACATGTTTGGTAAATATTAGTTTTGAGGGCCCAAAATGCTCTTCAGAAAATGCTCTTCAGAAAATGCTCTTAACTACAGTTTTTTCACTATTAATCATAATTTACAATATAAAACTGTTAACTGTTACCAAACAACTCACACATACTAACTGTTAACTGTTAGTCAAACCTGCTAACTACTAACTACTAACTACTAACCGCTAACTACTCATGCTTTCTCCCAAACAAGGCCATACACGATGATAAGATAAACACAACATCTTTTGTCCAGTTTCTTTGCAAGCTGATTGGACAACTGTTGCTTTCATTGTTGCCTTGTTGGTGGAGGGTGCGTGGGAACAGATTTTATGAGCGCTTCTTCTTCATGGTTACTCTAGCTATCGTGTAAGAGCATCAAATCATCTAGATTAGAAGTTTAGAACAAAGTCCAAGCAGTGTAAAACTGTTACCTGATGGCTTGATGTACTGTTGTACTGATGTACTGTGTCGCTTCTTTTTTTCTTTTTCTTTTTCTTTCATCAAATGGCCTATGAAAAGATCAGCATAAACGTAATGACTACAGATTGAATTTCTTTTTTTGATTTCATTAAGAAGAGGTTCTGTACTAGTACTAGGGACTTGCGGACTTAAGAAGAGGTTCTGTCAAAGACAGTCATCTTATGACTGTTATGATGAGTGACAGAGTGGCTATAGCATAATTTGTATGCCTGCGCACTGTAATGTGGGTCGTCTTTTTACAGTTTCTTGTTCCATGCGGCGCAATCTCAAAGATAGTCATCTTATGCTTGTGGTAATAGCATGATTTGTATGCCAATATGTAATGTGGTTCGTCTCTGTATAGTTGTGCTTCAATTTGACCCGCCACTCGGCATTATTAAAATGTAAAGGTAATGACTTGCAATGTTTTCAAGTAATAAGCACTAGATGGCTTGAAAGGTTGTTGTATTAGATTGCCTGCAAGTTCTGGGGTCAGTCTAGACTCTAGACCTCAATTATCCTTATAGTCCCTCAATTGAAGCTAACCGAAGCCCCTTAAGAATGGCTCATTGCTAAGCCTTAATATATTGGGATTTAATTCTCCTAAGCCAGTATTAGCTTGATTGCTCTTCTTTATTAAATAGAGTATGTACTCCGTAGTCTATATTTCAGTGAGGATATCTTCAAACTCGGCTAAAACGTCAAGGCAAAATTGATGGGAATAATCCTTACTTGGGACGATTTTCTCGGAATAATCCCTACTTGGGAAATAGCTGGGAATAATCCCTACTTGGGCACATGTATTTGGCAATAATCCCTACTTGCCACATTGTCCGACAGTGGTCC
>ONZK01000004.1:34372-57866 GCA_900322385.1 Pharnaceum exiguum | reverse complement strand
TAAAAAAAAAAAAAAAAAAACATCTACCTAGTTCGTTCATGGAAAAAAAAAACATTTAGAGCATTATATTTGAGCAACATTCGTAAGACAACCCGTTTTTATACATAATTATGAAAGTCTCTTGTATGTCCCTTTAAAATGATCATGTGGGATATTTGAAGTGTGGCATGAATAATTAGCTTGGGCATGTTTTTGATCACGGGACATGTTGAATTATACATTTTTAAGAAATAACCAATATAAAAAGGGCAATTTAGAAAATGTATGATTATTGATTCAAATAATATGTTGCACACTGATGAAAAAAGCAGTAAGGCTTTAAAAATTGCCACGATAAACATAAAAAGCACTCCCTTTGAAGTTTCTCTTTTGAATCACCACGTGGACAAAATGAAAGGCCGAGACAACGCATTTGTGAATCTCAAAGACAACCCGGGTCTGCTCCTGAAACATAGAGTGCACCGCTCACTAAAACATTGAATCGACTACGTGTAACAATAAAAAGTGACATGCCGAAGTAATAAACACAACGCGCCATATTAAAACCCACATAAAACTAAATATTCTCTGACTTTTTTAAAAAGGTAATTTGCAGCGATTAGATTGAAATCTACAAAGTCATTAATATGGCAATGGTAGCTAGAAAATCCAAATTTTATTATATGTATCTAGCACCAAAGTGTCAAGATAAGGAAAAAACCAAAGTATAAATACTTCGAAATCTAAGTATTAAATATCACTAGCGAAAACCATCAAATAAACGATTTTATGGTTGAAATTTATGGGATAATCAGTAACTAGTCGAAGTCTGGAGCATGAATGAGTATAAATCATATTCGGTTCCCAAGATTACTGGTCGATTAAGTGTTATTATTATTATATTTTCTTTATAATTTTTCACAAATTATGGAGATTACTACTCCATCCCCCCCCTTTTTTTTTTTAGGTTTTAATCTTGTAGATTAAATTTTTAGCATGCAACCAAGTAAAAATAAAGTAGAGTGCTTAAGGAAAGGGCATGTTTGGAAGCTTAATATGCTAAAAAAAAAGTGAAGACTAGGCCAAATTTTGATTTAAAAAATTAAAATAAAATCTCAGCCAACATACGAGTTGTCAATGCTCTCCTAAAATGTAGTAAATAAAAATAAAAATGCAAAACAAGAAAAGGCACCAACATCAGCACATATTTTCATCGTAGAATAGAATGGAGGGCAAATATCGATTTCCGCCCAAAAGGACAATTGGGTAGGGTAGCACACAACGGACACTACTAGTGAGGTAAGCTAAATCAGTGGAACAACAAGTCATTCATAATGGGCCATTTTTTTTTTTTTTTGGTGTAAATGGTGGCCTATGGCCGTTTTATTAGAATCTTTGAAAATCAACCATTATGTCCCCGAGGACTTACAGCATCAGCAACTAACAGAGGCATAAGCGGGGAGGGGGGGTTCTCATAAATATGGGTTGCTTGGGTGGACTCGAAACTAGCCTTTGCAATCCAATCTGCCACCTTGTTCGCCTCACGATAAATGTGTTTAAGTAAAGAAAAGGAGCAAACAAATTGTTGATTAGGCACCTAAATTTGGAACGATAGTCTTTTATAGCTTCACCATCACTCTAAAATCAAAATTTACCGGGAACAGGATAATACCCTCACATGCACCCACATCACCAGTTCCAATCCTGACAACACACACAAGAAAAAGATAAATAAATAAACAAAAAAAGATTAAAGAAAAAGGAGCGCACGATTCTGGATTTTTCATTTTACCTCCCTCACCTTTTTAGAAGAAACAGTCAGTTACTTTACTTACTAAAGGTCTCATCCAGCTGTTGATGCGCGTAACTGATGACGACATCTAACCCAACCATTATCCTCCACGTGTCCATCATCAGCATCTAATTCCATACACCTCCTCACACCTAACCATCTCCCTAAAATCAATCAAATAACGTAAAAAGAAAAAAACAATTAAATTGTGAGTGCTTCTTGTATTGCTCTCTCTCTCTCTCTTGGAAACCCAAATAAAACGAATCTCCCTTTTATTTCTCTCCCTCTTTTTTCCCTATCTATCTATCTAGCTTTGTTAGCTATCTTAGAAAGCGAAAAAATATCGAACGAAAGAAACGAAACCAACGCATCGTAACACAAACACAACACAACACAACACAAAAACAAACACCACGAAAGAACAAAAAAGAGAAAAGAAAAAAGAAAATTATTCTTTCTTTCTTTTGTTCGTTCGTTCATCTCAAATAGCCCCAAACCCTAACCCTAAAAAATAAAAATAAATTCATTCACAAAATTCTTCCTTTTTATTATCTCATTTCAAATCTCATAACAACAATCTTCTTTCTCTTCGCTTTTCTTTTCCTTTCTTTCATTTCTTGTTGTGATTGTTATATATCATTTCTCGACTCCTCTCTCTCTCCTCTTATAAATTTCCCTCTCTTCTGTCGGCGCGATAGAAATTAGGGTTAGGGTTAGGGTTTGAGTTAGAGAAAGATGGGGATTGAAGACGATTGATTGATGTCAAGATAATGGAAAAGGAAGAAGAGGAAACCACGTCGTCACCGGCTTCGCCGGAAAAGTTGCCGGAGAAGATGTCGCCGGCGATTTTTCCGGCGAGGTCACCGGAGAAGGTGGAAATAGAGGAAAAGCTATCAAAAGGTGTCGACTATTATGTACAAGCGTATAAGGCTTTGTCGGAGCGTTCGCCGTTTGATTCGGAGGAAGTTATAGCGACGAAAAGCGCGAATTTGCCGAGTGGGTTGGCTAGCTTGTCGTTGAAGCTGTGGGATAGTCGGCGGAAGCATAAGAGAGGGCATTGGGATGCTAAGAAAGGTTCCGGTTCGGATAAGTCGAAGAGTAGTAAGGCGAATTTGTGGGTTGGGTTGGAAGAGTATTTTCGAGAGCTTGGTGTTAAGGATATTGAGATGTTGCGTCGCTTGTCCGAGTCTTTCGAGTCTGTTTATACTTGCTTTGATGCTTCCACTAATGCTGCTGCTAGTGTTGCTGCTACTTGTGCTGGTATTGTTAATGTTAATGTTGATAATGGTAATGTTAATGTTGATGATGGTCATGTTGTTTCGGTTTCCGTTTTAGACAATGCTACTACTTGTAGAGATGATGGTATTAATAGTGATAGTAATGATAAGAATGATCATGGTAGTGATAGAATTGTAGGGAATTTAGAGAATGGTAATGGTATTATTATAAGTGATGGTAATGGTAATGGTAATGGTATTGAAAAGGATGGTGAGGATATGGTAGTAGTGAAGGATGGTGTGGAGGAGGTAATCGATGCAGATATGCGGGTTATGGAGGAGGAAGGTAGGGGTGAAGTTAACGGGGAGGATGAGAATGATAAGGAGAATGGGGGAGAGTTTATGGATATTGATAATGGGAGTAGGGATAGTTTCGTGACAGATGAGCAAGGACCTTCGGCTTCTACTCCGTCTTGTTCGCACTCGTGTAGTAGTGTAGAATGGGTTTTAGGTTCTAGGAACAGGGTTTTGCTTGCTTCTACTAGACCTACAAAGAAGAGGAAGCTTTCTGGTGAGACTGCCGGGTTGGAGAGGCTCATGGTTGCTCAGCCTTGTGAAAATAGCTCCGCTTTGTGTCATGTTTGTAGTATGGGTGAAACAGGGGACCAGTTGAACAAGTTGGTGGTCTGTAATTCCTGTAACGTTGTGGTTCATCAGAAGTGTTACGGGGTGCAAGGAGAGGTAGATAAATCGTGGTTATGCTCTTGGTGTAAGCACAAGAATCATGCTGGTGGAGACCCAGGCAATGATCGACCTTGTGTCCTCTGTCCGAAGCTTGGTGGGGCTGTGAAGCGCTTTCAGAGATCCGGCGGTGGAAACTTTGGTTCGGATCACTTTGCACACCTGTTTTGTTGTCAGTGGATGCCTGAGGTATACATTGACGATACTCGACTGATGGAGCCACTCTTGAGTGTAGAAGGAGGGAAGGATGTTCGCGGAAAGTTAGTATGTAACTTGTGCAAAATCAAGCTTGGTTCCTCTATCAGATGCAGTGATGGTATGTTTTGTAGCTTGCTTAGTTATGCTGTTGTATTCATGTTTCACTTCAATAGGGCTATTGCTGAATTGCTGGTGGGAAATGAAAATCTGCTAGCATTGTTATTGCTTAAATTGTGCAAGTTTCTCAATATCATCGACTCGAAATTTAAATCCATGTTCTCGCTCTTGTTCCTGTTCTGAGTTTATGCTTCTGATGGTTTAACTCTGGATTCCATTGTACTCGGTCTCTGTAGACAAAGAAGAATTAGGAGAGCTTCGAATGTGCTTACAGGAAATGAGATAGTTAGTATTGTGTGATCTGTTGTCCATCATAGGTACCAAGCTCCCTGCTATGAGGTTGTTGTAAACAGAAATAACAAAAAATGGAGTAATTGTTGGTTGTGAGTCTACCATAATCATTTGATGGCTTGGTACTTTCTAATTTTGTAGATATATTTATTTTTTTAAAATTCATATGCCCTGTGATTTCGATTTAGAACTCCTGTGATGTGAAAGAAGAGCAAATAGCAAAAGTAGACTTTCAGGGGGAATGATCTTGGTTATTCGAACGTCTGTTGTTTGGAGTCCTGGGCCTGGTCATCGTAAGCAGAGAGCTTAATGTAATTTATTCTGTGCTTGATTTCCCTTTTGGCTTATCAAAACTTTACAAGGTTGAAGCTCATTCTACAGCGTGTTCGTCTTTTGTACTTCTCTTCCTTATTTTATGGTGTCTAAAGTACCCATACAATGTAAGAGCATTTGGGCCGGTGTTTGTGATGAAGGCCTGGGGTGCGGGCTTCACATTTGATGAATTAGGGAAGAAGAAACAATCAACCTCTGCAAACTTCACGAATAAGATTGAGTTTGGTTGTTTGTGATGGTGACTGTAACTTTTCAATTTGAAAGTAGCCCTTTCTCTTTCTTATGGAACAAGACAGAAGCACTCTCCAGTAACAGAAGGAATCAGGGTTTGCACATGTTTCCTCAGTTTTTAGTAAAGCAGTGGTGCATGGCTTCATTATTAGTCCATTTTGTACCAACAATTCTCCCCTTTGAGGCTTTCATCGATGTTGTGCTCATTCTTACGCAGTGCCCTAATTTATTAGTTTTATCATAGGAGGCAAATGCAGCCAGTGAAAACTTAGGAGTGGGTTTCTTACTAGAACTTAAGGACCTTCAATTCGGTGTGGTTTATTTTCATCGTTGTTGATTTTGAATCCCGCGTCTTCATGTAGCCATGTGTCAAGTTAGTTTTATTCCAATGATAGAACACGAACTTGGAACTTTTTGGACTCTCAAAGTATACAATTGCTCAAGTTGATACCCGCTTTGAGTTGGGTTATACGTATACCCTTTTGGTAAATAGCACAGATGGAAATCTGGCCACGGATATTAGCGTTTACTTTGCTTTCTCAGTTACTTTTAGTTTTTAGAATTAACGGGAAAGGAATAAATGGAGTTGTCGAATCTTAGCAACCATTTTTCGCGTAACCGTACTGTCGAGTTTCAAACTCTTTTATTGGGGAACTACTTGTATGAAAGGATAAGATGTGTATATGCTCCTATATGATCATCTTATGTTATTTGGCGAAGAAATATTGTTTTTCTTATACTCATTTTCACTCACAAGAACTCGTTTACAAATTTCATTAGTTGGTTGAATATTTGGGGATTTTTTGGTAGAAAAAGTGAACAGAGACCTGTGAGGTTTCTCCAATGTTGAAAGCTGGGGTTGCACAACAAGTGGGGCTATCTTAGTCTTTGGATTATTTGTTGTTGACGGGAGTTATTGGTGGGACTTTGGTTATCTGAGTTAACGTAAGAAACTCTTCAGTTTGTTGTATTTGTCTTTGTGTTATTTTGCTGATCTTAGCTTTGTTTTCATTTGAGGTGTAGATTTTGGCTGTTGCTGATTTTTACCCTTACATCAGTTCTGGGATTTTAATCATGCAGGATCATGCAGATCTTCATTTCACCCTATATGTGCCCGAGAGGCCAGAAATAAGCTTGAGATTTGGGGAAAGTTTGGCTGCGATGATGTAAGTGTTTTATCTTCCTTTTTAAGAAAATAGAAGTAGGTGTACACTGTACTAATGTCTAAAATAAGTCGATGCTCTCAATTTTGATTGTCCTGGTGCCTTATTGCATTTTTTTCTTTGCAGATTGAATTGCGTGCATTCTGTGCAAAGCATTCTGGGGGTGTGGATATTGCTGAAAGTGTGGCCTTGGAGAAAAATCCACAGAGTGATACCTGTAGTGTTTCACTTGGTACCTCTAATCTACCAGTGGTGTCCGGAAACAAGATTAAGAAGCTCAAAATTGGCTGTAAAAATGGTGATAAACTTACTCTCCACATTGGAGCAGCTGATTCCAATTCTTCCGTAGATGCTCTGCCAGATTCAAAGCTTCATTCTGGATTAGGTGATCCGCATGAATCAAGTGTTGTGGAGCCTTTTCAGAGGACCCTGAGTGAGGATGTGAACACATCATCCTTTCCTGACCTAACTGCGGATTTGAAGAAGGTGCCTTTTGTTTACTAAGAATTTGATACTTATATTTCTCAACTCAGCTTTATTCCTAATTTATAATATTTATCTTCTTTCCTTTTATTTTTGGGCTCTCGACAGCTTGCTGAGCAAGGAAAAGTGAGCTTGGAGCAGATTGCTTCTGAAATTGGCATTTCAGTGGATTTATTGACATCAGGACTCACTGTAATATTCAGTTCATATTTTGAAAATTTCTGTATGGATCTGTTAAAATAAGCTGTGTATCTTTTAATTTTGATCATGTTTAGTCACCTATGATGACTGGTATTGTATTGTGTCATCAACTCGCCTTCGGCTTTACTGCTGCAGGACAATTCTTTGGGCTCCGATGTTTATTGCAAGGTATTGAAGTGGCTTGGTGACCATTCTTACATGGATATGCTACACGAAGACTCGGTACTGAAGTTGAGCTTCTCGGTTCCTTCAAAAGGTGAAGTAAGAGTTGATGATTGTTCTGGTGGCACTGGAATTAGAGAAATGGATGTCTCAGATACGGTTCCTGTGAAGTCAGTTCCACCAAGGAGGAGAACCGTTGGAAACATCCAAATCATAATGGAGGATGAGGATGAAATCATTTGCAATGACAAACTGAAGTGTGATGGTACACCAATTATGCATGAAAGAGATCAAGAAATTGTTAATGAAGACCTTGCTAATTCTAATAAAGATTCAACGGCAGACGATATAGAGCAGGTCCGTCGCTTTTATCGTGCCCCTACCTCCTCTTTTTTCCTTTCTTTACAAAGCTACCGACAATCCTCTTACATGCAATATCTATATTCTTGCCTTTTTCTTTTCTGTTACTTTTTTTTGTGCTTTATCTGCTCTGTTTGTGTTCTCTTTACCAGTGCTTTAAAGAGCAACTTGTTTCCTTTATGTCTGCTTGTTTCTTAATCCACTTTCCAGAGTAAATCTGGATACTGAAACCTCCTTTTTTTCCTTCCTTTTGTTTGCCCGCCAGATGATGGTGGAGACAATCGAAGATTCAGTGCAGGAACCATCACCTATATCAGGAAGTAAGCTACTTTTCTTCTGTAGTTTATGCTGACAAGTTTAGTTTCTGTATTCAATCCGCTTAGTGTGGTTTTTATGGCACTGTGGTGAGTATGAGTGCATTTGCTGGTTTATGGTTTTAAAAGCTTATTGCTTTTTCCTGATGACATTCATCCTTGTAAGTATAGCTTTCTGTTTTTCCTTTGGTAAACATTGGTGACAATATGTATTTGGGCAGGTATGCTGCAGAAATCAAATACTATCAGTGATGTCGAAATTGATGAGGCAGAAGAGGGTACCGCTTCTGGGAAGAGCTCATTGCTTGATTTGGACCATGATGTTCCTTCTTGTTCGTCTGTGAATACAGTTGGTCTCATGGGGTAGGATTATATTGGTGCTCTTTTTCATTCTCTTCAAACTTGCATTTGTGTTCTCTCAATTATCCTGTTTCGTTTGGTGGATAAGTTTTATTTGTATGTCTTATTGGTGATGTATTTTACCAATTAGTTTTTTGTTTTATGACTGTTGAACACAGAAATATCGAATCTGGAGGAGTATCTTACGTGCATCCTTACATTCAAAAAAAGCTCAATGAAGTCCAAAATTGGCTTGTCCGAAGGGGAGCTGTCGTATTTGATGGTATATTGTGCTTCTAGATCCTGTGCATGATGTCTGACCTCCTCTTTAATATTGGATTTATATACATTCTTTTTAATTGCAGGTTCTAGTGAACAGAAACATTCTGATTTGGAACATGTACTGTTTGCTGACCGAAAATTTCCAGTTTGTTTCGGTGGGGACGACAAAAGTGATGTAGTGAGCTTAGATAGGGTTCAAAAGGCTGAAGAGATGGGACTGCTGGACCTTTTCCCGGAGAGTGAAGTGGAAGGGGAGATCATCTACTCCCAGCAGTTGTTGCTTGCCAATGCGGTTGCACGGAAGCATCATTCTGGTTTGTCTTTGCCTCTTTCCTCTCTTTCTTTTTATTCTCTCTTTCTGCTTGAACCTATTATGAGTACCTTATTGCTGTTTGTTGAACATTGTTTGTGCAGATTGTCTGATTTCTAAGATCATCAGAAGTCTACCTACTGAAGTGGATGCACAACGAAAGCAAAGATGGGATGATGTTCTTGTCAACCAATATACTTATGAGCTTAAACAAGCTCGGAAGCAGGGAAGAAAAGAGAGGAGGCATAAGGAAGCTCAAGCTGTCCTTGCCGCTGCTACTGCTGCTGCTGCAGCTTCATCTAGACTGTCTTCATTGAGGAAAGATGCAATCGATGAATCTCCTAACCAAGAGGTTATAAAATACATTGATTTGTTCTGAATAATACCACTCTGTTCTATCAAAAATGGTGCACAATGTTAGACTGGTTATGGTCAATTGAATAAATACATATGTCTTTTGTTATTGCAGAATCAATTGAAGATGGAAAGCTCTAGAATTCGTAGTGGATTGTCATCTCCAATGGTTCCACGTGCGAAGGATTCTTGTTCCGTTATTGTCAAGTCCGATAAATACTCTGACACTTATCAGTTGGCTCCTGGGTCAACTACTGAAAACTCTAGGTCTTGTGATGTTTGTGGACGTACTGAAAGTTTACTGAACCCAATATTAGTCTGCTCAACGTGCAAGGTCTGCTATATTTTTAACAGTCTGTCTTTCTGTGGCTCCTTTTGTCTTTCGTCCTTACTCTTGTGATAAATCTGAGACATTCTACATTTAACTTTTGTTATCAGGTTGCAGTTCATCTAAGTTGCTATAAAAGTGTCAAGGAAACCGCAGGTCCTTGGTCTTGTGAACTATGTGAAGAATTATCTTCTTCAAAGTTTTCAATAGCAGCTGCAGTTGATTCTGCAGACGTAGTTAGTCCTGTTACAGAATGTGTTTTATGTGGGGGATTAAGTGGGGCTTTCAGGAAGTCGAGCAATGGCCAATGGATCCATGCATTTTGTGCCGAGGTTGGAAATTTCCTTTGTGTGATTGTATTTTTTTTAAAATCCTGTTTCTGTTCTTTTGCTCAATTGGTTACTCTTGTTACTTCATTATGCAGTGGGTGTTTGATTCAACTTTCAAAAGAGGACAAGCGTACCCCATACAAGTAACGGTGAGTTTTCGTGATCTATAGGTTTGCAGATGTCTGATGTTTGCATTTTCTCCGGCTTTTCAGTGGAAGTTTTTGTTTCGAGTAACCTCTGGTACTCTTGTTGATGGCAGGATATGTTACTCAAGGGGACTGACATTTGTTCGGTTTGCCAACGGAGATATGGCGTCTGCATAAAGGTGGTTTTCAATGGTGCTTTTGGTTCTGTAAATCACAATTTGATCCTATTGGCAGCTGGTAGATCTAAATATTCTTTATTGATTGCTGCTTGTAGTGCAATTTTGGCAACTGTCAGGCAACATTTCATCCATCTTGTGCCAGATGTGCTGGTTATTATATGTATGCTAGGAACATTGGTGGGGGAAAGATGCAGCGCAAAGCTTACTGCAGTAAACACAGCTTGGAACAAAGAGCAAAGGTTAGTCTACTTTGTTGTTTGGAACTTTTTGAGTGATTTTGTTGTTAGTCATTTGACAAGTGTTCTTCAAATTTGTTGCAACTAGGTGGAGAACCAGAAGCAAGGGGCTGATGACCTGAAGGTCGTCAAACAACATCGGGTGAGTGTGATTCAAATGAGCTTAGTGGTTCAGTTTGACTTTGGTGGCCTTACATTTGTCAAGCTTGAACCCTGCTGTAGTGCACAGTTGGTGTTTCCTCGAGTGCTAGTTGTTACGTTGAATGTGCTTGTATCTCTAGGATCTTGACTGACCTTTTTAACGAGCAGTTCATCTTTGAAATGAAAGTCCTTAAATAAAACATTTGCTTGTTAATATTATATACGGGATGTATCTTTATTCTGGCATTTCGGACTTATTTTTGTTTTTGTTTTCTTTTACATTTTATATACCTGTGTACGCTGCCCGCAATATCCTTGAAGTATTTGGTACACATTCCTGTGTGCTATTTTGGGCATAAAGTGTGTTCTTGAGAGCAAGTAGCATTTCTGCATTTATGTTGACTCAGTTTTTTTTTGTGAAATCCTTTCGTGTGTGCTGATGGATGTGGCTTTCAGTTGAGTTGTTGAGCTTATGCCTTGTGTTATTGTGATTTAGTTGTTTGAATTTATACTCTGGAAAGGAGTTAAAGCGATTTATTATGTCTTTTCTTGCCAGGTTGAGCTTGAGAAATTACGTCTTCTCTGTGAAAGGATTCACAAACGTGAAAAATTGAAGGTTAGGCTTCCCTACAATGTTTTTTTTCTTTCATGCAGTGCTTTTGCACCTAAGCCCTAAGGTGGCGAGAGGGTTTGTGTGCCTTTTTCTTTTTTATAGCGTGGAGGCTGACCTTCAGCGCTTCAAGTAATTATTGTCTAGTTTTCTTTAATAATTGATTTTTGAATGTTTGATAATGGATCTTGGATGCTTTGTTCTGTTGGGAATGCTACCTCCTGCATAATTCTTCCCTTTTTTTGTATTGTTTTTACTGGTTCCTTTTACATTCTGGTACACCTTTCTGGACCTTTTTTCGTTTTAATGAATTTGGCATGGGGATATCTGCTTGTGTTTGGTGTGGCATGATGTATCCATGTGTTTGGCATCTTACATACTGCTGTTAGTTGTTGTTTGCTGACACCATTTCCAGTAGGACTAAGGAAACTTTAATGTTATTTTTGTCATTGTGTTTCTGAATTGGATGTCTTCTTGAACCATCTCCCTTGTGAATGCAGCGAGAATTGGTTATCTGTAGCCAAGATATCCTTGCTTCGAAACGTGACTCTCTAGCAATGTCTATGCTTGTTCGGCGACCATATTTATCCCAAGAAGTCAGTTCAGGATCTGCTACAACCTCCTTGAATGGGCTTACAGATGTTTCTAGGTCATGTAGTGAAGCAATGCAAAAGTCGGATGAAATTACTGTTGACAGTGCATTATCAGGGAAGCGATGTATTAGGATTCAGCTGCCCATGGATAATGATCAAAAGACTGATGACAGCTCTACATCACAGCAATTCCCTACCCCAAAGCCTACAGATAGGGTGTCGATTGGTGGAAAGCAAATTCCTGTTAGGGCTGCCATGACATGTCATAGCTTTCAACAGAGTGGGGAAAATAAGTTGAGTTTTAAAAAGGTACTTTACACTGATATTAGCATTCAACTGTTTTATTTTGGCTATTGGTAACAAGTTGTTGAAGTGGTTTGCTTTATGTTTTTGCAATTTGCTTTTGATTAATAATTTCTTATTGATGGAGGATTTGGTGTGTATGTAGTGCAAAAGGAATTGCTGATCATGGGTTTCAACTTTTGTGATCCTATGCAGCACAGTGAGGCGCTTGAGAAGGAACTGTTAATGACTTCTGACCAAGCGTTTATGAAGAACAGACGGTTGCCAAAGGGATTTGTTTACGTTCCTGCAGATTCGCTGTCCAATGGGAAGCAGGCTGGCCGTGGTTCTGTTGAAAGGGAAGAGTCAGATGGTTAGAGTGAAGGATCCTCTTAGTCTGTGACTCAATACTCCCTCTTTGGGTTGGCGATCAGGGTTCACATTTCCCCTGATGCTCTGGCAGCTTCAATCTTGCACACGGGGCAAATAGATGCCATCGTAGAGGTTTGGTTTTGCCTTTCTTGCTCAGAGATCACTTTCAGGGTAGACGAAATTTTGGCATCATTTGTTGTATATTCATTCTCAGAGCAATTGTACAGTGGGTGAGGTTTGATCCTTGCTGTGTATTAAGGTGTTAGTGTTGTTCTCTCACTATCTTACTCTGGTAGAAAGATGTCTCTTTTACCCTGCCTTGTAATTGTAAGGAAGTTCTAGATGGAATCACCTGCTGTTGATGCTTTGTAAATCTAGTGTATATAACCTATAGTGTTTCTTCAAAGTATTTGTTCGTACATTAGATGAATACAAAAATCAATTTGTTTCAAAGTTCTTGTGTCTGCTGTTCTTCATCTTTTGAGTTTTTCTCCACTGGAATCATTGTCGAGAAGTTCTTAGATAACGGTTGATCTTAGTTCTCTTTTGAGCCTCTAATTTCTTTGGATGTGGCATGACTTGCCATGAGGTCAACCAAATTAAGGTCAGTCATCTTTTGCTCGGATTACTATAACTTTTACTTAATTGTTGACTTCTTCAATCTTCTTGGGGTTTCTGAATGTTGCAGACTGGAATATGTAGAGAGACGGTGTTTGATCTTGCATTGTCTTTTTGCAGGTGTAGCAAATAGCAATGGTGTTATATTTTGAGCTTCAGCTGGAGTGAATGATGCTACTGGATTCCTTGAAGGTATAGCAAATCTGGCTAATTTATTCATCATTTTATGCTCTAGTCCTTTACGGATGTATGGAAAGCCTCAGCTATGTTGTCTTCTTCGACAATGCGGGTGTGTGAGACTGACAAATTGATGTTAACATCATTGTTCTAATTTGTCCTGGAGTCCTTGGGTTTCTAATGAGACCATAATAGTAGTCCATTTCATTTATGATATCGTTAATGATAGATAGTGTTGAAATGTGCATACGCTAGCTGTACATCCCAAGAACTTGCCTGGTTTTTGTTTGCCAGAGAAAGTGGAAGTATTCCTGTTTGGCACTGCCGATGGATATGTGCTTTTGGTGTTTATTTATGTAGCCACAGTGTCTCGCATCTCAGTTGCCTTTTCCAAATTGAGCTGATCATATTTGCTTTGCATTGTTGCTCTTAGATTTGTACTGTTGTTTTGGTTCCGGCATTCTTTTGCAGATTGTTCTGAAACTTTTGAGTTCTATACTTACTTTTAGTTGGAGGTATTTTGTTTGGATTGAATTTTGCTCCTGCTAAATTGAGCTTAAAATGTCTTGCTGACTGAAAATTAATGGGGCAGTTTTTGTATACTGTATTGCATCGTTTTAATAATGGTTTGTATTTTTTTTTAGATCCCGATTTCTGCATTTCAGTAAGGTCTGAATTCGAGCGTCCCCAACAGGCAAATGTTGCGAGCTTTTATGTGTATGACATATGATGTCTTATAAGGCGGAGGAAAATTTTAAATTTTAGTACATTGTATGGTAGAAAGGGAAACTGGGATACCAAATGCAGATTCCCACCTTGTGTTTTTACAGAATTTCAACCTTGTGATAAACTCACTTGTTCCAATTGCGAACTCTGACCAGTACCAAATGCCGAAAAGTATGCTATCGAAAAAAGAAGCAGCCAAAGTATAGGCTAACACTGTTTCCTAGGTTGAATTTCTTCTCCGTTAGTGATTGCGTTTTTAAGGAGTTGTGAATGTATGGCAACGGTTTCTACAGATTACATCGGTGTCACAAACCATAGAATTGAAGATGACTGGCTATGGCTAGTGTCTTAAGGGCAACCAAAAGGATAGAATAGGGGCAATGTCCAACAATTTGCTGTTTTCTTTTTCCTTTTGTAATTATGTATTGTCCTACGCAAACAAAATGGGCGATGTTCTTTGTAAAGAAAAGTAAAATTAATTGAATATGAAGAAACAACAAATAGATCATAAATAAATGAAATCATTCTTGTGAAATTTAATACGGAGAAGTTTGTTTTTCATATATTGTAGATCGAGAAAGTAAATCCTTAGTACAATTGTGAAAATGTGAGATCACATAGGTCGTGTTCTTTACTTAGTTCTTTGCAATTCGCATCGTAATTTGCAAATATAATAAATTTTGATTTCGATATATGTTCGTAGTTATATCATTGAAAATGCCTCGCCTTATAGTTTTAAAACAGTTGAACAAAAAGTTTAGTTTTTTGATTAAATTAAGTTTAGTAAAGATCATGTATAAAAAGAGGCCCGTATTCATTTCTTTTTCTCCTTGCCAAAAAAAACTAATCCAAACCCTCTACCATTTTCTTTTGTTTTATTTATTTATTTACTGTTCCTTATTTCTAGGTTTTTTTTTTTTTGGGGGGTTGGGTTGGGTACTTCGGCACTCACTTTGGGTTGAGTTGAGTTGAGTTGCAAACATTAACAAAGGCAGTATTGACAGTCTGTCTGTCGAGTGAAGTTTGCAAATCAGCAACTAACTAGAAAACAATCAATCAATCAATCAATCATCCTTTTCTTTCCTAATTTCCTTCTTCCCTCTACTCTCTCTCTCCTCCTGCCGGCGTCACTTCACGTCAGCCAGTTGACTCTCACACCCCCCGTCCCCAAAATGGACGTGTCAGAAATATGGGTGATATTCGGGCCGGGCATATCGGGAGCAGTATTCGGAATGGGTTGGTGGTTTTGGGTGGACGCCGTCGTTTGTAGCTCTGTTGCCGTCTCTTTCCTCCACTACCTCCCTGGTTCGTATTTACTTTACATTACATTTCTGGACTAAAAACCCCACTCTATTTTTACTTCTTTTCCTCCTTTTTAATTGGACTTTGCTGATCGTAATTAAAATGAAAATTATTAATAGGGATATTCGCATCGCTGGCGGCGTTGATGTTCAATTGCGTACGAAAGGAGGATATTGATTACTCTCCCTACGACGAAGGCGAGTGGAGGTCTGTCCCTCTCCCTCTCTCTTTATCATCATTTATTCTTTTTATTTAGTTCCCGATCATTTGTATTCTTTTTTTATTTTTATATTTTTGTCATAGATAGCTATCTATTGTTTGATCACATCACTGTTATAACTAATCCTCTCTTTGGGATAGTGCAACTTTTTGGCCTCTACTTTGTGGGCTAAGTCATTTGGTTGCTATAGGAATCTTTGTGTGTGCTTGAATCTTGTATTTTTCTTGTTATATTGTTTTTCCAATTGAGGTAGTCGGTCATTGGATGCTTAAGTTACTGAGTGTTGCTTGCACGTTTTCCTCATAATTGCAGATTGAAGCTTTGGCTTTTTCTTGCCTATGTCATCTCCTTTGTATCACTTGCGGCGTCAGTTGGACTGCTGATACAAGATGCACTCGTACCTGCTGGCCCTTCTGCGTGGACAGGAACTGCTGGTGTTTTGCAGTGTGTTTTTGTTCTCATCAGGTTTGGTTTGCGCCACCATTACATGATGATTTTATGATTTCTTACTTGTGGTATATACCTCTTCGCATGTATCCTTCATTGGAGACTTGGTGCTACTGACAACTGATATCTTTTCAACCTTATTATAAGTTAGAAGTCTAGTATGGAACAGATTGGAACTTGGCAGTCATTAAGTATTTTTTTGAATACTCTTACGTGCTATTGTGCATTCCAAAAATAGAATGATCTCTGTGAGTTGGTTGTACGAATTTAGAGTTCATCACTATGCTATCCTAGTGAAAAATCTGCCATTGTCTTGATTGAAGAAAAGGATGTTATATTGACTTTTTGTGAGAACGTAGCACACGAGGAATAATGAAATCAAGTTCAAGGAAACCAAGTTGCTTTGTATTCTTGAATCATGCACTGGGGGGAGGGGGGTATCTCATGGTTCAAATTTAGAGATACAGTAAAGTTTCCTTTCCTCTTGTCTGCATATATGCGCTGTCCTGTTTGGGAAGGACATATATTTCAATTTAGTTTTCATACTCACCTCTTAATTAGTAAAAAATCAACTACTTGTGCTCAGGGATTGCAGGCTTTTGAGTATGCCAAATTTTCTTCCATACTCTGTTGAAATTCCATTGCACATCCCTATACCAGGCTTTTAAATTTAAGTGAAAAAAATTCAGCACTTTCTTGGTTGTGTGTTTGCATGTGCGTCTATGTTATCAAGTGATTCATGCTAGCTGATCCTTGGTCTGTAGGAACCAAATGTAGGATGTTCTTGTTTATGTCATTAGAGAGAATGGATGTATGTATCTGCAAGATCATTGTTTATTATGTGTGGTACGTTGAATATGAGATAGGCAAGTGTTGGGGGGAAGAAGGAAGCTGAAGGACATAAGGAAGTTGCTTGCATCTATTTGAAGCGTTGATGAGGCAGATCTTATGTGTTTTGGCAAAAAAAAAAAGAAACGGTGACTGGATTTCTGCTGGTTTGCCAGCATACCTGTATATTGTTTGAGGCTACTACAATGTCCACAATTCCAGCTGTGTTTCCATTGCTGATCGATTGGCGGTCTGGAGTAATTATGTTCTCCTTTTTTATCTTTCTCGTCATTTTTCCCTTTCACTTGGAAGCCTCACTTTCAGCAACAGTCATGTTCAAAAGATGAGTATGCCATGGCGGATGACTAGTCATAAGAGAGGGATAAGTTAAGCAAGTAGAAGATCAGAGAGAAAGTAGGAGTAGGTACTATTGAAGATAAGATTAGGGAACAAACCATGAGTGGGTAGCCACTGAAGTTTTCTTGGTCGTAACCTTCAGGGGTCATGGGATTAGTGAGCAATGTCTGGACACTAATCTTACATGTAAAAAAAAAGGATTAGGGAACATTGCTACACCGGTTTAGGCGCATGAAGAGAAGATCTAGTGGTGTCCTACAGAGGATTTCTGAGAATGAGTGTAGAGGTATGCATGAGTGAGGGGTAGAGGGAGATCTCGGCAAGCTTGGATAAGGACAGTCTGGTTGTATTGGGTTCTACTTGGCCTGATGAGAGCATGGTTGGAGATATGAGGAGATGGAGAGATATGATCCTACTAAAGGATCCCCGTTTGAGGGTTAAAGTGGCTCTCAGGGTGTGTGCGTGTGCGTGTGGGAATACGTGTGTTTGTTCGGTATGCGTGTTTGTGTGTGCTTGAATGTATCTTTGTGGTGTGTGTTTGTTTTTGCGTGTGTGTATGTGTGTGCGGGCTTGTCTAGTGCAAATTCCATCATGGCCCATGTTAGCCAACTTTAAGCAGTTTTTTTGGATTGGCTATGTTGTTTTGTATTGGTGACTCCTCACTCTTACCTTCTTGGGAGTTCTGATTAGGAAGGAGTATAGGATTAGCAGTGGCCTGATCTCTCTTTTCCCCATAAGAAATGTGCTGATTCGAGGAACCCACTTCTTTTCAGCGCTTCTTACCTTTTCTTATATGGACTGTAACCCCTTTGGAAATTTACTTGCATACTATTTTACCAGCCTTGAGGTCATGTGTGTGTTTGTGCGCGCGCGCTAAATGAATTCGAGTGGTCCTCTGATATCTGAGAAAATTTCGGCTGTCTGCTTCACCTCTATCTTTATGCTTGCTGTTCCCATCTAGCTCAGGAATGTGCTTTCATCTCTTTTAATTGTCTTCTGATCTTTAGTTGAGTGAGTCATTCATTGCTAATTACTATCTTGATTTTCATGAGGTATAACTTTTCTGAACATAAAAAGTTGGTCGCTATCAAAAGTAGTTTGTAGGCATTCATCTATAGGATTTATAATAATCATCTTCTTTAACTTCTTGTTTTTTGGGCAGTGGACTAATCTATTGGACTTCCCATTCGGAGTAAATGCTGCATCTCACTGAAATGTCATTGCCGAAGGCAGACCTTATTCACGATTACATGAAGGCCTCAGTGTACAATTTACCTAAAGCTTCAGTGTGCAGGAGAGTAGTCATTGTGTAAATGCTTGTATTATGCTTCCAACTCTGAATGTCATTGCTGACACGATCAGACGATCAGTACAGACTACAGAGAACTCTTTTCTTATGGTCATATAGCTCCTCAATCGTTAATGTTTGTGGTGGGCTTCTTTTTTTCCGCTAGTAATTTGGTTTGGACTAATGCTGTTGTGCAGTACTGCAGTGCCAGTGTAATTATACTGTATTTGGTTCCTTGGTGTCTATTTGTTGCCTCAATTCTTCACTGCCTGTCCCCTCCCTTTTCCTTCTCAATTTTTTGTTCCAGTTACAGAGAAGGTGAAAGAAAACAACTGATTTGTTTGGTTTGATTAATCGATCGCAATACTTTATGCTGCTATTAACCCTCTTATAGCAAATTAAATGGCATACACATAGGACATTAACTTAACATGCATCCTCCTGAAAAAGAAACGGTTGAGATAGTGATACTGTGCAACAATCAGGATTATTCAGTGTCATCATGCCTCGATGTAAACTTCTATACATGGCACAACTTTCCTCAATCAGTACTACCTTGCTACATAATAGTGTTGCTACCTGTCTACTGCTGAGATATTGGTCCTACGCCCAGCCAATTTTGAGCTCTAAGGCCCAACCTAATGCTCCCTACCCACGATAAGGGGGTCTATACTACCAGTCCCAGGATTCGAACCTTGATGGGAAGCTTGAGAACTTTATTTATCACCATTAAGTGGCCCTCTAGTGGCTTTAATAGATTGTACCTGAAGCCTTATACTTATTCAACTTTGGCTTGAATACGTATGAAACCCATATTGTCTAGAACATTTTCAAGTTCTTTACGATGTTTTTTTTTCCCTTTATCTAATGACGAAAAAGAACTACGAAGTAGTAATCTAGAACAAAACTGAAAATATTATTAAATGGACATGAGAGAGAGAATTGGTTCAATATTATTAGGGCATGTTTATTAGGGTGTGTATATGGTCCTTGTCACAAAAAACAAGGACCATAAGGCTTTTGACAAGGATAATTGTCAACCTTTAGATTTGTCCTACTTTTAAGGAGGACCCTTAATTAACTTATATTTATGATTTTTATTTATCTTTTTTTTATCCAGATAAATATTACATAAAATAATATTTTTTTACGTAAATTTTTTAAATTATTTGTTTGAAAGGCCGTGTTTGGCTGGTACGACCTCTGGATTTCGGAAATTTATACACATTTTGTACTGACAATAAGACAGTTTTGTAATAACGAAATATGACTTCCATCGAAGATAAACTTACATAACTTGTCGCTACAAAAGTACGTTTTCGTAACGACAATAAGTCTTTTTACGAGGATTTTTCTGCACGTTTTCATACTGACGAAAGATGAAAAATGTCAGAACAAAATAGTATTTAATTTATAGAACATTATTGTCATAACTAAAACGGTGTAATGTAAGTACAAAGTACTCTGTAATTTATAGCGTTTTTGTACCGACAAAATAAACAATTAGTTACGACAAAAAAAAAAAACAACTGCGCTCATAACTCATACATTTTGTACTGAAAAATACATTAATTAGTCAGTACAAAAGTATCGATTTTCTAAGTTAACTTACACCCCAAACACGAACCGAGCATTAAAAATAATAATTTTCAAAAAAAAAAAAAATTTCGTATCTTTCTTGAATTTTTTTCAGATTTAAAAAAAAATATAAATGAAAATCATAAATACAAGTCAATTAAGGGTCCTCCTTAAAACTAGGACAAATCCAAAGGCTGGTATTTATCCTTGTCATAAGCCTTATAGCCCTTGTTTTTTATGACAAGGACTATATATTTTTCAATGTTTATTATTTGTATTTTGATGAGTTTAAAGAGGAGTACAAGACTTATACTTGAGTATAACACCTATAAAATGGGACCCATGATATAAAAGTATAAATGTGAGTTTTAAAATACACATCCCCACCTTTGTGCTCAAAATTAACTAAATAAATAAGACCCACATGTATTTTCTTTTTTAAAAATTCATTTATTCTTAAATATTAAGTGGGTTTAACTAATAAAGTAAAAAGTATAACTAGAGTATAAAAAAAAATATGAGGTGTCATTTTTCTTATACTCTAATAAATATAAAGGTTAAACATGCCCTTAGTACCAGTTACATATATATACAAAATAGGAAAATATCATCTATACTTGTAGTACAATGTATAGTTACTAGAAGAGTCATATCTAGTCAAGTGTCATGAGCAATTGAGTAGTCATATACATGAATACATCCACATTATTATTATTTTTCAGTATTTAATGTCTTGTCTTCTCTTAAACATTTCAACTATAAGTTCATTACGATACTTGATTTTCAACTCATCGAAGGAAATTACTTAATTTCAGCAAATTCTTATAAGGAAATAAAGAAGCTGATTTTTTGTTGCCAAATAAAGAAGCTGATTAGTTGGAAAAAATTTGAGAATGTATCGGTAAATGTTGATTTTTGACTAGTGTGAATTCATACTGCTGCTACAAAAATTGAAGCTTTTAGAGGTCCATAGACATCAGTCAAGAAATAGACAAACATCCAAGTTAATTTGATCCTCTTTCCCTTGGCAGAACGAGAAATGCAGCTTGTTTCGGTGATGATCCTGTCGACAACATTGGCAATCATGCTCATACTACAGGAGCATCTGATCAGTAAGTTACTATTCATCATGTCATATTATAAGTTGTGACAAACTATGTTTCGTCTATAATAATGAACTGTTTGTTTGCATTGTCGATAAATACTATAAGGTGCTACTATTGGAGTTAACTATGGCATGTTAGGAGACAACCTGCCAGCACCAAGTGACGTGATAAGCCTTTACAAGAAAGAGAACGTCCCACTCTTGAGAATGTTTGAGCCTAAGGCAGAGGTTCTCGAGGCCTTAAGAGGTTCAGGCATCGTCGTTTCCCTAGGTGCGAAGGATGAGGATGTTCCAAACATTGCAAGTGATGTCAATACAGCAATGGATTGGGTTAATAGTAATGTTGCGCCTTATGTTAAAGATGTGAAATTTGGGTATATCACTATTGGCAACGAAATGGTGCCAGGGCCCTATGCTGATCTCATCCCACAAGCCATGAACAACATCCTGAGTGGTCTTAATGCTGCAGGGCTAACCGGCATTAACGTCTCAACCGTTGTCAATCTGAACGTTCTTGGTGTTTCATTCCCACCTTCTGCTGGAGACTTCAGCAGCGAAGCCCATGGACCTATGGTGGGGATTCTACAATGGCTACAGGGTACCAATAATCCCATTCTAGTCAATGTGTATCCTTATTATGCCTATGCCTCGGACCCTGTCAAAATACCATTGGGGTATGCCTTGTTTCATCCAGATGTGCCGGTGGTTGATGGAAATGTTACGTACAATAGCCTTTTCGAGGCTATGGTGGATGCATTTATAGCTGCCATGGAGAGACACGAAGTGACCAAAGTGCCTGTAGCTGTCGCAGAGACGGGGTGGCCAACTGCCGGAAATGATCCTTATACCAGCAAAGAAAACGCACAAAAATACAATCAGAACCTTATTGATAAGATGAAGCAAACTGGGACACCAAGGAGAGTACAGGAGATCATGGATATATTCATATTTGCTATGTTTAATGAGGATAAGAAGCCTAGCGGAATAGAACAGAATTGGGGAATTCATTATCCAAGCATGGAACCTATTTATCCCCTCACATTTCCATCTCCTGGAACTGTGAAATGAGACATTATGAGCACGTGAATCTGGCATTCACGGTAATGAACACATAGCTCAAAATCCGAATTTATTTATGCTATGGTAATAATGAAGTTCTGATTAACTTCTACCCTCTTCCAATATGTCTTTTTTGAGTTGTTCTCTCTTTATATAATTACTTTACTCCGAATTATATATGTACTCTTTCATGTGTATCACAATGAGTAGGAAATCGAGCCTGGAAAACGTTGTTCCGTTGAAACTATCCAACAGAGAGGTTCCTAGTTGTCTAGGAAGAAAGATATTCCTCTTTTGGTTACTAGTATTTTGTTTCTGGTGTAGACGTACATACTCTTTGCACCCAAAAAAGAGAGAAGATAAAAACACCAACCAACAGAAAGTAATCACCAAAACTTATTTGTGAGCCAAATAAGACATAGCTGATCAATGAGCGAGACTGGCTCAACAAAAAGGCAGGCTTTGCTTAATTATACCAGATAGATACTAGGCAGACACTGCGGAGTGATACTGCACAGGTGTATATACAAGCTTAGAATGAGACAATCAGACAAGCTTTGGTTTATTCAAGGTCGAGTTAGGGTCATTCTGGACTTATTGTTCTTAAACTTCACCAAAGAGGGATTTATGCTCTTTGAGCATATGATTCGGAGATGTAAATTCAAGGTTTACAAATATACAAGGAAGGAATGATGCGTACATCAGCCATGCACAAAACTATAATAAACGCCTTATTGAGAATATGAATAAACGAGAACACCAAGGAGACGAACGGATTTTATGGACTATGTGAAGAAGGAAAATGTGTTCATTTTTGTTTTTGGTGTGCAAAATGTGGTCATACTTTCATTTCACTACATATCTGATGATATACATTTTAAAGCCAATGCTCATTGCTCAATCATAAATGCAAAAGACTACGGTCATGAGATTTCAACAATTAATTGATGTTGCTATCAAAAGGTCAACGCGTAAACAGGCTCCATACTCGGATAATAGATCCCCCAACTCTTCTCAACCGGGTACAGGGTCTTTAAATCTTCGTTAAACACAGAAAATATGAAAGTATCCAAAATCACATCTGGCTTCTTTGGGGTACCTTTTTGCTTAACCAAATTGATCAAGGCCTGATTATATCCTTGGGCAATGTCAACAGTCGTAACAGGAGGGTTTCCTGCAGATGGCGCCTGTTTCTCCGATAACCAACGGAACATTAGGTGCATTCATCTTCTCCATGGCAGCGTCAAATGCATCAACTGTTGCCTCAAATAGACTGTAATACTTCAAATCTCCATCCACCACCGGTTGGCTAGGCTTAAATGTAGCATACCCCAAGTCAGTGTGGGCAGGGTCTGAGGCATAAGTCCAATAAGGGTACACGTTGATGAAGAGAGGGTTGTTAGTGCGGGTGAGAAATGCCAATATCTCTTTCATCACGCCACTAGCTGCACTAGAGAATACACCTGCAAGAAAATTTTGATCACATCACTTGTATTAGCTGATGTAAGTGAATTTGTTTCTTAAAAAACAATAATATTTACTTGCAGTCACAGTCTTGTCCTGGTTACTTGTTGACATTTAACGGATTGGAACTC
Organism: Pharnaceum exiguum; assembly: GCA_900322385.1. Classification (NCBI taxonomy): domain Eukaryota; kingdom Viridiplantae; phylum Streptophyta; class Magnoliopsida; order Caryophyllales; family Molluginaceae; genus Pharnaceum; species Pharnaceum exiguum. Next base: position 34,483 of record ONZK01000004.1, on the reverse strand, counting down.
TTTTTTTATTTCTTTATCTAAACTGAAAAATTCTTACTTTTAACAGACCTGGCATGCTTAAGTACGTTTCAGACCACTATTTACAGTGAAAGGGGGGGGGGGGGGGGGGGG
>ONZK01000004.1:12378-28593 GCA_900322385.1 Pharnaceum exiguum | reverse complement strand
TCACCCTGTAGGTCGCCAAGACTCCAACAAAAGCTTTCTTTCTCTTCTCTAGTGCCTAACCCATCAAACTGTACCCTCTTATCTGACTCAGACAGACTCAACTACACTGACACGATATCTGCATGCAATTAGAGTAACTGGAAACTCGAATGACTCCTCTATATTTCATCGTTGGAATATAGCAGAGTATTCTCTAGAATACATAAAAGGTCAATGGACTGGGTTGTCTAGGTAGGTCTCAAGGTTATCTTTTTTGTATGTTCCAAGAACATGATCAACGTGGATTCGTAGAACTCTAAACTGGTGAACAACCAATCTTTAATCTTGATAAAATTTAACTCCTAGAAGGCTAGGCACAGCAAAGTGAATGAGAATGCCTTTTAAACAAAAGATAGATTTGAGAGCTCATCATATATTACATTCACCTCAACCGATGCCTTAGGAAGGACAAAAAGTAATCTTAGCTTCAAGGAAGTCTATCAATGACAGGAAAAATGGACAAAGACATAAGTCTTTGAAAATAACACATAGGCAGAACATACCGATCCCAATACAATGAAACCATTGCCAAAGAAGCAAAGACGACAATACAAAAGAAATACCCTTGAGCACAATAAAAAATGATGTTGCCTGGCTTGACCAATTTATCAAATTCAAAATAACACCAATACATCAACTTTCAGCGAAACAAACGCCAAAGAAAAGAAAAGGGGGCAGCAAGAACACTGTCAACAAATCCGAAACACAATTTCTCTGCCTACAACTACTAAAGTTTTTCTAAAATAATATTTGCATTTATCTAACTAGAAACAATCAAATAAAAGTAAAAAGAGGTGACACCAGGGCAAACGGGAAATTGACAACATAGAGATAGATTGATGCAAGAAATCAAAACCTTTCATATTTCTCTTTTGTGGAAAATTTGATCTAAACATCAGCATTCTTCACTTTTCGAACCATTCCCATAGACATCAGGAAAAAATTATATTTGGGAAACAAAAAAACACTATATGAAAGAAGAAATGACCGCAAAGAGCCAATTTACCGAATATCCTACTGCTGCAGATCATATAGCAACCTCTATCCTCTATCTTTCTTCCAGTTTCAAAACTAAAACAGATATTGACTTCAGATTAGCAATACTCAGCACCGGAAACTTATTGCAGTATCTGACAAACCACATTTGACAAAGAGCGACATCCAAGGTTTACTGCAGCTTGTACTATCCAATTCCCAACAACTTAGCTTTCTGACAAACCAAATAGAGGGACGCAACAAAAACAATGACTCTTCAGTATAGTCTCCCATCTTCTACGGTCCAGTAACTCAAAACTGGGTACTATGCTTCAGTTTGAGAGGTGAAAAGCACTTGGTTCAGTGGAACCTGCACCACCATTTAGTACTGAATTCGGTAAATGCTTCAATAACTTGAAGCGACACAGTGCAGAAGAGTCTCTATTCTTAATGAGCTGCAAAAAAGAACAAAGAAATTGAAATATGAGTCCGAGGATAAAACACAATGCCAAACATAATCAATATATGAAAACAGTTGCAGACATAGCCTAGAGTGATTCATTTTCCTACTCTTCAATTTGAAGTTCACAATCAACTAGAGAACTACTCTGGAATTCAGCTGTACATTTTCACTCAGTAGCTCGTAAAAAGTAGCTTAGCATACACATACTTGACAAGCTAATAAACTAATGAGAATAATGTCCATAAACATAGACAATTCCTCCTTTTATCTTTAAAAGAAATACAATCACCTCTAGTAAAATATTTAACATAGAAATTTTGACATTGAAATATTTACTTACAAGGCAAGGTTACTAAATTGTTTGCATAGTGTAGTACAGTAAATGAAAATAGTAACCACGATTATCAAGTTTGGTGTTCTATATGCCTAAAAAAATAAACTCTATGAGCCAGAAGGGAAGTATACATAGTGATAACTAAACCACTTAAACAAGAAGAAATATCCCATTATTCCAACTTGAAAACACATGTTAAAAGGAGAAAAAGTCCTTTACCTCCTCAAAGAAAGAGTCAATTTCTTCCTGTGTAAGGGCACATTCTTTACCATCTTTGGACCAGCCAAGAGAAGTCATAAATTTCTCCTCTGCCTCACTGAAAGAGACTACAACGTTGTCATACTCGCTAGGTTCTTCAGAGTTTTCAAATCCTGTACAAGTTTCACCATTACACCTCAAATCACTACCAGTATCCACAACAGTGACTTCGGCACTTTGAAGTTCATTCGATTCTTCCTCTATCTTGGCCTCCTTATCAGAAGAAACAGCAGTTCCAGAATCAGCAGACCCTGATGAGTTGTTCAGAGATTGATTCCTCAACAAGTTAAAAAAATCATTCCGGCTTTGAAGGGAGGACCGCTTTTCAACCACAGGTCCAGGATTCAACCCAAAACCAGGTGCCTTCCGCTCACCAGCGATCTTATGGTTATTTGGATTCTTCAGGGAAGCAGAAGCAGCAGGAACCCCGACAGGATGTCCGTTACCAACTCTATTATTGACATTAGCTGATAGACCAGGAACATCCTTCAATGCAGGGAAAACACCATTCTCACGTCCGGGTTTAAGTATCAACAGCTTTCCTGAAGGAGACTTAGGGCCATCACCTCCAACACTAGAGCCATGAACATGCTGACCGCCAAGCTGCAATGGAGTTAGCTGATGCACCCCATTTTTTGTAGCAACAGCTGCATCACTAGATCTCAGTGCCGCCTTAGGCTTCAACTTATCGGATGAATTCGGAACCTAATGAGAAATTACTTTATCATGACCCAATTTTTGAAACAAAAAAGAACGATCACTATGTACACTAGAAAATATATAACAAACAACGTTTCAAGACTAGCACCCTTTGACACCCACCCACCCCGTTTCTCCCCCATCCACCCCTGAATGGGGGCCTAGGACTTTAGGAGGCACTAGTGTGATGTTATAAACAAAACACTCCAGAAATTAAGTGTCCTCGAAAGCCTCACCCACAGTTACTAGTATGCCTAATGCCAGCGAAGCAATTCTAATGCCTTCTCGATAGACAAGTTTCAGAGAAAGGGAGGGGGGAAAGTACATCTTCCTACAGCAAGATACTAGCTCATCAGCTAAAAACAGTCATTTTAATAAGAAAGGAGCTTGTACAATTAAACAGCTAAACTGAAGCAAAATTTACAATGAAGGAACAGTGAATAGTCTCACAAAAAGAGAGCCAAATGTACTCACCAAGGTTTTAGGCAAAGATGGTTTCATGGGAATCAACTTTTTGGATTGCGCAATAGCCAATTCATCCCTCTGAGTTTGAACAGATTGCTGAAAAATAAAATAAAGCGGACAAGTCAAAATAAAGTTCAGCATAGTACAAGAAGTAACAACACAGAACAAGGGTTGATTAATACTTTAGGAATATTCTGAGATCGTGAAGGTGCCTGCACTAATGCCTCTGCCATGTTTAAACCTGAAGGGAGGCTGCCGACACCTGATGATGAGCTGGAATTAGAAGTAACAGCAGTAACCGGAATTTGCAAAGTAGCAGCAGTCGGCGCCTCAGCGAGAGCTGAAGTCCAACCTTCACTACCCATCAGAGTTGGGTTACCAATGGACATGCTCTGGATACTCCTACTCAACCCAGGAGAAGAAACTCTTAGAATATCAGGAGTTCTGGGCCTGTCATCAGATCCAAGCAACGGAAAGTCCCTCTCAAAAGACACCTTCTGTGTACCAGCAACAGGAGTGCCAGTGGGGGTACCAGTAGGCGTACCATTCCCATTGTCATGACTGTTATGAATCCCATTTCTGAGGTCAGTATTAACCCTTCGCGGCAGAACATCACCGGGTCTCCTAGAAATCATGGACTGAGAGCGTCTTAGAGTGTCATCCGACCTCCCATTTAGCAAGCTCCCCAAAGGATCAGAGTACTCCAAATCCCAATGCTCTAGCCTGTCTCTATCCCTGTCACGCTGACTTCTAGACATACTGGTATAGGGCCGCCCATAAGAGTTCTTGTCCTGCTTCGACGAACCATTACTACTTGAACTTCTCCTAGAATTCGACGATAAACTCCGGTCAAGAGACACATCAGAACTACCATTGCTTCTAAGAGGTCTATTCCTTTTCGGCAGTGCCAACAGCGGACCATCTATTTCACACACACACAATAAAAAAACACGCATTAGATCAACATTCAAGCGTCCTACCATCATAAGCTAATCGCCCACAAAACATCATTATAAACAAAAAGCATAAACAAAGATATACTGTAATAATGACTAGTAATAATAATAAGCACCTGATTGCGACAAAGCAAAATGATGGGTCGAGTTGTTGCCACCCCCATTGGCACCTCCAGTACTTCTCAGCCATTCTGGTACTAAACTGGGTTCACTTCTTTCCATAACGAGCGCTGAGCATTATAATCTAATGTTCCAACAAAACTTCTTCCTACAATACCCGCCTCCCCTAACTCCTATCTCAATCAACGCCGTCGTCAATACGACCACTCTAAACCCTAGTTCTATTACTAATCACGTCTCTTCCCTTCTTGCCAAATTCGCCGTCAAATCAATGCCACAATAACAACAACTATTCTACAACTTCTAACCAACAACAACAACCATCTGTACAGTCACAAACTAGGGTTTCATTCATACAACTTTTTCCACCACAAACCGAAACCGAAACCGCAACGGAACAAGTTAATCAATTAATTCTACGCCTCCATCTTTAATACAATCAAAGATAGATTCGCAGAACCAAAGAAAACCCTAACGAAATTAATCACTTAACCAACCCAACACATTAACGTAATTCTCTCGCCACCATCAATCAATCAATCAAATATATCAATATTCCAAACCCCGATCAACAATAACCTTCTCGCACAATGGCGATAATAGCGTTCTTTTTTATCCAAACCCTAAAATCTAACAGCCTCTCTCAGATGATGATCCCTACCTAATTAATAATTTGTTTCTAAAAATAAAAGAAAAAAGAAAAGGGGCCGAAAACCCTAATTAGAAAATATTCTAATTCCAATAACCAACCAACCACCTTCTCTTTCTTTTCCTTTTTCTTTTATCTTTTAATTGTGAGGAACGAAATATCTAGAGAGAGAATGGAAGACCTAACCTTCGAAAGGGAAAATGAAACGGCGGGGAAAGAGGAGAGAGAGAGGGATTGATTGATTATAAGAAGCGGAGAAATGAAATGAAATGAAAGAAAGGGAGAATTTATTTATTTGATATTTATTTATTTATTATTTATTATTAATATTCGCGGCGATAATACGATGATATGATGATAATAATAATCGAAACCTAGTATGTTATGTTATGTTTTGTACCGTAACTGCCGATGTTTTTTTTCTTTTCTATTTTCTTTTTCTTTTAATTAATATTGGTGTTTGGTTTGATGAATGGGAGAGATTAGGGTTTTTGTGAGGAGAGAGAATGGAATGGAATTGTGTTTGCAAGTTTCTGGAATGAATGAGAGGAAATGAAAGGGAGAAGCGTATTAAGGAAGAACAACAACAACAGCTTTTTGTTTGTAAGGAGGAACTGAGTACTGGGGCGAGAAGAGAGTATAAATTGTTTGCGTTGCGAAGGGAAGGGATTTTTGAGTGTGTTGTGTTGTACGGAGTATTTGTTAAGAGTTTTTTTAAAAAATATTTTTTCAGGTTGGCGAGAGTTTGCGTTGCTGCTGCCACAGGTCAGGTCTCACCCCGCACCCTAGATGAGATGAGAAGGGAAGAGAAGTCAAGTCCTTGACAAATCCCTAGACGCAACTTCGCTTGATACTCCGCTACTCCGCTACCAAAGGAAAGGAAAACTCTATTTGTCTGTCCATCAGAAATTGCTTGTACTAGCTACCAAAAGAAAAGAAAAAAGAATGAAGGGCCTAATAAGCAAAACTGAATCAAAAAATTAAGGAGAAATGAGTGATAAGCTTTATTATTATTAATTTCACCCGTTAAAAGTAAGCACCGGGTGTACCAAATATTTGTTGAAATTTTATAGTTGACTTTAGCTCAAATTTGTCTAATGTGACCTAATTTTCCTCTCCAATTCTTAGGTACACCGAGTGTACGGGTACACCGGGTGTACGGATACACCCTATGAATTTATAACTAATATTACAACATATATCATTAGTCACATTTTTAATGCCATTAGTCAGCCCCTTTATAATTAGTCATAAATCCACAGGGTGTAGCGGTACACCCGGTGTACCAAAAACTTGATGAATTTTCCTAGCCAATATATGATTCATGCCTTTTGTATTTTTGCTCTTTGTAAATGATGGGATGTTTTTGTTGGTTTTTGACCTTTTGGTTACCAAAGATATAGCATAATTTCCGTTTGGATACCTAAAGTATTCAATATATGTTTTTGGATACCCGAGGTTTATTTTTGTTGCTAGTTTAGTGCTTTAATCGTTAAGTTCCTTATTTGACGTTAAAATGATGACGTGTTATATTCATTTTAAATTTTTGTGTGTTAGATGTCCATTTTACACTTTCAGTTGTGTTTGTTTAGAGAATGAAAACATGCAATAATGCTTTATTATTATTATTATTATTTAGATAGTGGGTGCAATATTAGATTTACCCCTTTTCATTTTTATTCTTTCATTTCATTTTATGATTTGAAAAGGGGTAAATTGGACATTTAACATTCATAAATTTGAAAACCAACTGCCACGTCACCAATTTTAACAGTCAACCCTTCGACTTAACGGTCAAACCACTAAAACGTTAACGGAACCAAACCTCAGGCCACCAAAATGACAATATCCAAACCTCGTGACACCAATTCATAATTAGGCCAAAGTTCAGGGCACCAAAACGCAAAATATCCATAAAAATTCTCATAAGTGTGAGTCTTCTGTAAAGGTCATTATGCCAAGTAAGCTCTTTTTTGAGTAATACTTGGAAGTTAGAACTTAGAATTGACGGCACCCTCTTTAAGCGTACTGTAATAGAAAGAAGGCAGAAACACAGAAGCCACTCGAGGTTGAAGAAACACTCGAGAGTCGAGAAGCATCAGTATTCGGTACTCAGTTACTCACCTACTCCAAATTCATATCCCAAAAATCTTTGGTGAAGACACCCTATGCAATCCCCTCTGTTGACTATAGCTAGGAAGTACTACTATTTTACTCTCTTTTTTTAATCCCTTCCCCTGCGTCCTTTCAAAACGTGACAGACAGTTTAATCCATTTGCAACTACTGTGAAGAGCTTCCTTGTGGAAATCTCAAAACAATCTACAGCTGCGTGTAACTTCAGCAGTTCAGCACCCCACGGCCCCCGCACTTTCAACCAAGTCAGGACGTCCCTTGTTGTCATCGCACTTATGACCGACTGAAAAGTGAAACTTTTATGGATTTAGAAATACTTTTATGGCCGATTATCAAAAAAAAAAAGAAAAAGAAATACTTTTATGGCCACTACTTTGAAAGATAATTGCAGAAGTACTTGCAGGTTTACAAGCGCCACTTAAATTATAACTCTCGTCTTGCAACTGCTTCAAAACGTAATTTTCATTTGAGCACATTTAATGGCTCAATAAGTTGTCGGAAAATTTTAACAAAACTTTATAACTAAGGATAAGGCAGGGCTGAATACATCTCAAACCCTCCAACTCCGACGTAAGTCGGGACTACACTAGGTTGTTCTTTCTTTGGAGTGTCAACAAAGGCTACATTGTTGTAGTCTGGAAGCCTAAATTAGTGTACAACTCAACAAATTACAAACCCGTATTTCACACTGTACAACCCAACAAAATTACACAAAACCAAGTAGCGATTACTTGGGTAAAAGATAAAACATCCCCTAAGACAGATGCAGTCATATGGCGGCTGCAATTCCAGATATCAGCTGCATCAGGACAAGAGAACATGGCACAGAAAATCGATTCAACCACTTGGTTGCAGAACATGCAGGTGCTTATGCTTCATACACAGTCGGCCATAGAAGAGGCCTTATATCCAATGTCTTAATAGTTAATAGTAGTAATTGAGTAGTAGAACTTTGATTGATGATGATACATTTGAAAAAGCAATGATAACCAAGTTGAAATCCAATCCAAGGTTTATTGCATGCTTAAATAATGCAACAGTTAGCCAAAAGTAAAAAATATCAGAATGAACACGATCCCACTCACCACCCTAAACGGCGGTGAATTGGTCATAGCTGTTCTCAATTCTACATCTCTTTCAAAGCTAGAGGTGGAGGTGCCATCAATGTCGCCTTTAATTTTGTTTCATATAACATTTCAGTTACTCCCATACCCAAATAAGTATCTTGCAAAATAAAACCCGCACTTAAGGAATAAATTTGCACACGACAGTCACTTGGGAGATAGACGCAATTCTCCAACACCTTCGGAAAATATTTAGCCGAAACAGCAAAAGAGGCACTACCATATTCCAAGAACAATGCTTGATCACCAATCGATTGAAGTTTATGTACACACATTTCCTTCCCTAACTTGTACACAACAATGTCTTTGACACACATGTTGTAAGTCACTATCAAAATATCTGAAAGAGACTCTACTAAAAATATTTTATTGGCGACAAAATGGATCTCATTTATGTCGCTCGGTGTCACTTGTACAGACACAAGCAGCTGGAGGCGTAGTGTGCGGTGGCTGCCACCGTCATTTTCATACTCCACCGTGAAAATATCAAGCCCTCCTTTTAAATCAATAGTATACAAATGTTGTTCCTCTTTACGGAACAAGACACTAACATAGGACAAATGACGCCGATTGTGGTAATAGGACCACTTATCTCCACCTCCAAGCTTGCACAAGGCAAGATTACGATCTCCAGCCATTATCATCGCCACAAACTCACAAGCATAGCGTTTATAATAGAAAACTAAAAACCCTTGGGGTCGCACCCCAGTAAAAGGGCAGCATAAATGAACAGAAGGTGAAAATGTTGGAAGCAAGACATAAACCTTTGAGAATGGATTATAAAGGCTGAGAGGATGAGTTAAACCTGGACGAACTTTATTAGGTAGCTCACGACATGAGCATCCAAAAATCATCCAACCACCTTGAGAGGATCCAAAGGATAAATGGCCACAAGATGACAGTTGGTACTCGTTGCTAATTGGAGGGCAGCCTAGTTTGTACACTTGAGGACCTGAATCCTCTCTGCCCCAAAGACTCATAAAACTCAAATATCTATTGCTTTCGCTTGAATCTGCTGACCGATCAGCAAGCAGGATCCAAGGAGGCTCGGAGGGAGCTTCCCTCATCATAATATCTAGCCAACGTTTGGATGTTAGACTACATCTGATGGCATATTTGAGAGCAAACTGCTTCACAAAGGTTACAATAACACTGTCTAAGACATCACTAGGTAGCTCCACTAAAGCCTTGCCACTAAGTTGTACATCTTTACCATGATCACGGGATTCACGGCATTTCAACTTCCTCCTGCCATGTATAACAATCCCCAGATTTGTTCAGGACCATATACTATGAAACTACGATCAGGATCTTTGTGGTCATTATTGTTATGGAGCATCACAGTCAATGAATTATTTGCAATATATCAGAGTAGCACATTCATGAATATAGAAATGGCAAAAACTTAAACATGCATTCATTTCAAAGGATTACAAGAGATGTGTTCAAAAGAGACTAAGAGAGCAACTATGGTGTCCCATATTGGTGTCCCAAACCGTGTACTACTCCAATCTCGACCGTTCATAATCTATTAATGCATTAAAAGAAAATGAATTAACAAATCACGAAAGGCTGAGATTGGAGTGGTACACGGTTTGGGACACCAAAGGCTCTCTGTGTAGTTCAAAACTATTCGCATTGTTGCAGAAAGCTCCTATTCCTTTTCTTTCTAATCCTTCGAAGAAATAGGAGAAAAACTATTTACAGCGCCAAAGTATTTACTTGCATATTATACAATCATAACCAAACTCAAAGTTCAAAGCTTTCTGTCATACGACAAAGTCAATCAAAGTTCAAAGCTTTCTGTCATTTTACTTTCCCCCTATCAATTTACTAATGACTAGATATAAATACAGTCAATCTTCATCACCAAACTCAATGCTTAATTTCTGTACAGACTATACATTCATAACATAATTATAGCAAAAGCCGCAATCTTTTTTAACTTTTCATCATAATTCTAGTCATTATTCAACAATTCAACTAAAATAAACCAACTTCACTCACCTTTTGTTTTCTCCCATCTTTTGCCTGACTCTTGATATCCACGAATCCTGAAATCAGCAAGTTTAATCAGAAACCAATTTGAGTAATTTGTTCGGAGCAATTAAGAGCTTCTGCACTATTACTGATATTGAAAACCATCATGTGACGAGTACTGTGTTGATTTTAAAGGAGAAAGTAAAGGTAACTGACTGTAGAATACAGTATATTAAACAAAAAGCTAAACCCAAACTTGATCTATGAAATTTGAATGAACAATTAAATTGACGAACAGAGCACAATACCTTTTTCAATGGGCTATCTGTTGAGCTGGAGAAGGACGACGATTTTTTTTTTATTTTTTTTTTTAGAGAAAAAGGATGGGGGAGTCCTTGATTGCATATAACTCGTATGTACATGCAAGTGTCATCTTTATTTTTATTTTTTCTGGCCAGAATGAATATTATAAGTTGGGAAATACCCGAGGTATACCATAATTTACGTTCAAAAAAATCGTATGAACCCGTATTATAATATGAGACTGGGTAAGATGTGTCATTTTTGTTTAGTCGGGGGTCATTAATTGTGTAGACGAGAGCTCATTATTCTGTAGCCGATGATTCATTATATTGTGTAATCGATGATTCATTATTACTCAATCTAATGTATAAAGCAGGTTCACACAATTTTTTTCCATTTACGTTTGGGACTTGTAGTATTCAATATTTTGAGGTACCCGAGGTTTTGTTCCTTATCTTTTTAACTACCTAACTAAATTTCCGTTAACTTTTCTGTTAAATAGATGACATGACACTTTTTTTAAATTATTAATTAAATGACCATTTTTTCTTTTCATGTATTATATATTGGCTGCACTTCTGCAAATAGCTTTGTAGTTTGTACCACAAACACTAAAATATCAACCCTCTCACTAGTTATCAATCATCCCATCAAAATAAATAAAAAAGGCAGACGAAATTACATGGTAAGCAATCAGTCAACCTCACTCTTTCATGCTATTATTATAGATACCAGATCAGATCTCAAGTATCTCAAGCCAGACCCCAGATCTTCTGAAAAAGAAGGCGGATGATTTCAAACCACTACAATAAATAGGGATAGTTGGTCAGTTTAGGACACTTTGCTCAAGGAGAAACACATAAATAAAGTAGTAACTCACTGCACTTTCACCGCTTATGGAGTTATAGTAATATTTGAGGCCATTGTCTTCATGCTCAGTCCAACACTCATCCATTCGAGCAGGTTCAATGAGAGGTTGAATGGTAGCTGAAGTCCCGGATTGAAAGAATGGAGTTAGAGATTTATACTTGGAGGGAGTCGTTGTAAACGAAGAGAAAGAGTCATACCTATCAATTTGTTCTCCAAATCAAACAACCTAAAGCACAAGCTCGGATGAAGGGGAAGGATAGGCTGCTAAACCATTGGATGATTAAATTTGTAATATATAATATAATATACAATGTATTGTAAGATACAATGTTGTAACCCCTGTTTTCACAAGAAAAATATTATAACTTGCCTTAAAAAACAATATTATACATCTTGTTATATTTTATGACAACTTGATGTTTTTTTTCCAGAGTACAATAGTTAGTTAAGAGGTTTTACTAAAAGCGGAGTTTTAAATTTTCGTTAATTTATTAAGCCTCTCATGAATGGTCGAACTTACTAAACAGACCAAAATTGCAATTCTCGTGCTTCAAGTAGAAGGGACATGGTGGTTCTTGTGGCCGCCGGGGCAACGATGTTCCCGAAGTACTGAAAACTAAGATGTAGTGATGCCGCAAAGCTACAAGAAGATGCCAAAGTAAAAATAAAAACTAATGTGTGTTTGGTATACAAACGGAAGTGTAGAGCTAACTTATAACTCAACTGGGCTAACTAAACTAAACGAAAACAACAAACACAACTAACTGTAAACTAACTAATGAAAACTAATCAAGAATAATAATGACGGAAAATTCAACTAGTCGATCCAAGTCCTAACAACAACTAACAAATAAATCATATTTTCCGATTCTAATCGTGTCACTCAATTGGCACTAAACTAGTAATAAACAACCTACCCTATTGAGCATGAACAAAAACGAATTTGGCACATAATAATCAAAAGAAGAAGTGATAATTGGGGCTGAAATAATTAATCAAAAATTTTAACTTGATTGCAATAATAAAATAAGTCAATGAGCTAATAACGAAATAAATTTGAATACTAAAAACGGAAATTAAAAGCTAGCCTTAACTAAACTAAACTACACTAAAACTAAAAACCAAACTAAATTTGGGCATACCCATTGAATTGGACCTTACTCCTTATATACATATGAACATATCCCCTGTCTCTGAATCGACGACTCAACCGATGGAAAGGCCATGTGAGAATAGGAGAGAAAGTCACATAGAATCATATGTGTCGCAGAGATGGAAAACAAGACTTGTGAATAGAAAATGGAAAGATCGAAATAGATCTTTGTGCTGTTTCTTAGTTTTGGCTTTGATTTTCTTCCATTTGATTGATATCTGATGATGCATGGAGAGAGAGGTCGTTGAGTGATGGAACTCCAATTCTTATGTACACCCGGTGTATTTTTATCAAAGTATACATTATAACATACTAGTGCAGTTCCCGTGCGATGCACGGAATTTGACAACGTATGTGTATCAAATGTAAAACTCTATTAAATTTACTAATCAATTCACCAATTTATTCAATTCATTACATATACTGCATTATTAGGATCTGTTCACCTCAACTTACTTTCTGGTTAGTTCAATGACTTTCTGTTCAGTTTTTTTTCGCATTCTAGCTCGTTAACTTTCTAACGTAACTCGTAACTTTCTAACGTAATAAGTTTTAATCCCGAAGGATATCCATTCGTAGTTATTTGTATATCATCGAAAAGGTTTGACCATATAGTTTCATGAACGATCAATATTGATTGGGTTTTAATAAGTGATTGAGGGTGTGTCTTGTTAATCGGTAATGATCTTAACTGAAATGAAAAAACTAAATTGAAAAAAACTGAAAATTTTGAATTGAACTAACTGAAAAACACGGATGTTGTTATAATTATAACTATAAATGAAAAAACTGATACGGTGTACTAAACTGAATTGAAAAAAGTGAACTTAACTAAACTGAAAAAAAAAAAACTGAATTGTAACACTACAGGCGAACAAAACACAGGTTGAGTTTATAAACAATTAAGCAAAAAGTTCAGTTTGTTTCAGTTCACTTCAGTTGCATTCAGTTTAGAAAATTTAGCTCTACATAACCTGGCATATTTCATCCTAATGACCCAAACACTCAAACTATATTAATACAACAACAACATGTCAGTCTAAAATCTTATCTCAGAGGGGGTACTGAGGGAATTTGACATACCCAGCCTTACCCCGAAAGATCGCGAAAATGTTTCATGTAGACCTTAGATTATAAAGTGTTAATGCATAACACTAAAGTTCACATAATTACGGTTTAACCTACAGTTGTTTCTACGTTAGTTTACTTTTTTTAGTGAACTTTTTCAATAAATTTTTGGTACACCGGGTGAATTTATAACTAATAATAAAGGGACTGACTAATGATCTTAAAAATATGACCAATGATATATGGTATAATACTTTGAAAAAAGAAGTCAGTGTACGTGTACTCCGAGTGTACCTAAGAATTAGGGGAACTTTATAGTTAAACTGATTTTCACTGTTCAGTGGTCAGTGGTCAGTTAAATCAAAACCTTGCTTCCCCTTGTTTTTTTTTTCCATACACGTTATTATTATTATTATTTTTTGAATCGGCCACGTACATTAGTTAGTAGTGTAATTAGGACTCACATTTTTTTAATAGCAACGTTAGTTTAAGTTAGTGTTCCAATGTTCCATAGCTCAGGTTACTTAACTTTTTAACATTAGTTTACTTCTTCTTTTTTATTTTATTTTCTATATATGATATATTTAGCATATATAGAAAATATTTAGCAAATATTTTATTAAAATTTTGTCTCACATATGACAAAGATTTTTATTTGTTTTATAGTTATATACAGAAGTTGTAAATCTAAAATATATTTTATTCCAAAATTAATGAAAATTGTTTCCATTTATAATAACAAAATATTTTTTGGATTTCTTTTTTTTTCTTTTCCTTTTGGCGTTTTTAAAGACTTCTTTTTTAAAAAAAAGAAACATAAATTAATTTATGCTAGTTTTATTAGTTTAATTGGAGTTTCCAGCCAACCCGTTGCTTCCACCTAAGCATAAGCCGGATTTGAAAAGGTAAGGCTCATTCAGTTTTCTCTATCCGTAGCCTCTCTTAGTATATAATATAGATAGATACTTTATTAGTCACCTTATAAATACCATTTGTCAGCACCTTATTATTACAGTTTCACCCGGTGTAAATTTACGCACGACATACCCGCTTTAGCTTGAGACCGGGCTTACTATACGCAACCTTACTGAGATCCCGCTCAATCATGGCTTGTCCTATAATAACATCTCAAATTCTCAATAACTGGGAAAGAGACTAACAACACCGAATCTTATTGATTTTGGAACCACGTCTGCCCACCCACTTGGCAAGCCAACTACCATCCCAGCCCCAACTTGGAGTTGGCAGGACGGGACCCGTCTAGCCCCGCCCCTGGCCCCCTGCCATCCCTTACTTATTGTAGCACGCTAATCAATTGCCATTAGCCATTGACGCATGACGTGAACCCTTAAACCCCAAGTGCCCCCACCCCGGCACCACCTCCCTAAATGTGTAAAGAAAAAAAAAACACGAAAATTTCATTAACACACACAAACACAGAAAAGAAAAGAACAGAAGAAATTTTTTTCTCCAACAAGCCGCCAATCACAATCGCTTTTCTCGCTCCATTTTCTCTAAGTCTTCTGTGCACCGGATGTATATATACACCCTGTGCCACGTCATCGTTTTAATTAAAAAATTAACATTGATGACTAATGGATATTTTTATGTGACTAATGACTAGTGGATATTTTTATATGATTAATGACTAGTAGTAATATGACTAGTGAAATCTTTTATATGACTAATGTCTCTGACGTGGCACATGGTGTATATATACACCCGGTGCACGGAAGACGGGCTGCTCCATTTTACAACACATTTTCCCTTTTCTTTCCTTTCTAAATCTCCCTCCCTCTAGCCAATCATAAAATTTCCACAATTTTAAATAAATTTTAATTAATAACAGTCGTCATCGCCGCGTTTTCTTTCTCATTTCTCACTTTTCTCAGCTTCCCTTTCCCGTTTCTTCTCTTTCTCGGTCACCCTTCCATTCACAATTCCCTCCCTACTTTCTCTGACTTGACGCCTTATTACACCACATGACCACACCCCAACTTACAACCAACTTTATCATATATACTTATCATTTCCCCCCGCACTCCTTTCTCTTTCCTCTCCTCCCCACCACCACCCTCTTCCACGTCACCCGCCGATACTCCCAATCCCAGCTGAATCTTCTAGAGAAAAAAAAACAACACTAATAAAATTCAAAGCAAGCTCAGCTCGATTTTTTTTACTGCCACATCATCATTTCATTTATATATATAGATATCAACTGTAAGTGCTCTGAACTTTCTCATTTCTCATTTTATATTATTTGAGCTGCCTTACTCTCTCTCCGTTCTAGAGAGAGAAAGAGAGAGAGAGGGAGCTGAAAAAAAAGATAAACAAATCTCGATTA
Source organism: Pharnaceum exiguum (assembly GCA_900322385.1). Taxonomy (NCBI): domain Eukaryota; kingdom Viridiplantae; phylum Streptophyta; class Magnoliopsida; order Caryophyllales; family Molluginaceae; genus Pharnaceum; species Pharnaceum exiguum. Next base: position 12,659 of record ONZK01000004.1, on the reverse strand, counting down.
ATTAATTGTGCTTAATTATTGTATTATTATATTGAGCTGCGGGGAGATTAGTTAGCTTGTTTATTTTATCGAATTTTCACAAGAGGTAGAAGCTTCTGGATCAAGCTTCAATTGTGGTGAATTGTACTGTGGTAGTAAAGTGACAACTTTGGGAAAGTTTAATTTGGTGTTATTTAGCAAGTTCCGAAAATCTAGGGTTTGGTCTGATAGATTGAGAAGTATTGGTACTGTTTATTTAATTAAAATAAAGGAAAAATAATAAAATTATAAGGAAGAGGGGG
>ONZK01000003.1:79489-89866 GCA_900322385.1 Pharnaceum exiguum | reverse complement strand
CCATAAATAAGGCAAATAATATTAAAAAGGTTTTCCAATTGTTTTCCTAATAGTATATTATACTTAATAAAATTGGTGGCGACTCCTAAGCATTATCATTCAAACCTACCCACGCGGTTGGACAACTGGGTTTACCTAGAACCGAACGGGAATTACTGATCCCCCATTAGGCGACGGGGCCCGCGCGTCTACAAATAGCAAATAGGATTAAGCACTTATACCTCTGTTTTCCTAACCCTTTACATTACTGCACCTATATATATACACTTGCATGTTCTGTTTCATTGCTTTGAGACAGGTTGCAGCATAGCATATGGCCTCCAGGTACGCACACTATTACCCTCGCATTTACAGCTTTGCAAAACTGTTTTCGAAAACGTTTTCAAAAAGCTTTTCGTCCTGCTCGGAAACTGTGGCAATACTTTACCCTTCGTCATGGCCTCGTCCTCGGATAAAGTGGGGGCTCCTGTAAGTACCATAATTCTACCGGGTATTCGCCACGCCTTATAATGTAAACCTAACTTGCATTTGGTAGCTATTTTAAGACTATTTTAAATGACAATTGTTTGAAATCTTGAGAAACGGGATTAGTAGTCGTGTCCATCACCTTCCCCTCCTCTTCCTGATCATTTCCATATATAATACTTCTATATTCGGCCTTAAATTGATTGATTTTAGCCTATTAATGACTTTAGTCAATTAATTAGTCAAACCCAATCCACATAAAGTCAGCATGGCCCACGTAAAAGTCAGCTAATTAATTAATTAGTTTCTTGGCGAATAATCCACCTAAATCCTATCCCAAACCGAGTTGAAAGCAGCCGAAACACTGAAAACTTATCGGATAAATGAAAAAAACGCGTTATCCCACAAGAGTTGTGCGCCAGGCGCACGATCTGCCATGTGGCAGTGCGTGAGGTGCACGAAACGTGCGCCTGGCGCACGTTTCTGGGTCGGATTTTTATGTGATTCTGAATCTTTCTTTTTCCCCAAGCAACCCTACACTATAATACAGCCTTCCATACGTCATATTCTTCACGCCGAGTTTGATGAACTCATTCCTTCTCTCTCTAAACCTAGCTTAGCATACAACCTACCCCTCTAAACTTTGGTTACTTTACACCTAATATCCCCCAACCTTGCATACTTTCGTGCTTATACTTGCATTATTTATATTTGTGGAGTCATTAGGCAAATCCCGTCCTGATTCTCTTATTTTGCATGCAATTAGTTCATTGGATAGTCTTAATATAGACCCCGATTCAGGTTCTGAAGGCACTAACCCCTTTTGTCAATTATCACCCATATCATGCAATGTAGCCTATAAATGTTCAAAGTGATCACTAACATGTAAATTAACCCCCATGTGCTAATAATGGAATATTGTTGCATGTTTACACCTCGTCTAATATTAATTACATGTGATTTAAGATGACATAATTAGATAATATTTGTTATTAGGTTGTTTAATCAATCTGTATGGTTGAAGCGCATATAATCGTATTAATTGTCTAGTAGATGTACAAATTTTGCCCCCGAACCACTACAGTTTTCTAGTTAAAACCTTACTTGCCAAATGTCCCTTTCGGTATCGTCCCTTCGGTATAGTCCCTTCGGTAAATAATGGCAAGTAAGAGGCATTTCATTTACATTTCTGTACAAATATCACAATAGCCATAATAGGCAAATAATATAAAAAGGTTTTCCAATTGTTTTCCTAATAGTAATTATACTTAAATAAAATTGGTAGCGACTCTAAGCATCCGCATTCAATCTACCTAGCGGGTAGACAATTGGGTTTACCTAGATCGAACTGGGATTACTGATCTCCTAGTAGCGACGGGGCCCAGGCGTCTACAGTGGGCCGGACTGATTATTAATGGGTTGGGCTGTATTATTGGACTAGGGTGACTGATTAATTGACTAATAACCATTAACGAGATAAAACCAATCAATTAAAAGCCGAATATAAAAAAAGTTAAAGAAAGTTTCAAATTTAATAAAGAAACTAAATGTAGAGAAATAAAGAAAAAAGAACATTAATATAGTTCCTAAAGAAATTAATGTAGAGAAAGTTTGAAACTTACAGTTACAATTTATTAATTACACCCGTAATTATATAGTTCCTAAACTACTTTTTTTTTAAAAGTTTTTTTTTCTTTATCAGTATTCCATTCTTTTGATTCTCCAGTCTAGGATCTTGAACAAAAACAAGCGAGAGCAAAACTTGAACAAAACTTTAGGTACTAAGGGTGTGTTTTGTTTGTCGTTAAGGATTTCTAATAAAATTAAACTTAAACTAAAGTGAACTAAAAAACTTAAAAAAAGTGAATTGAATTAAAAAATACAGAACTGGAAAAAACTAAAAGGTATTTTAAGTTATAACTACAACTGTACTAACCAAACTGGAAAAAATGAATTTAAAAAAAATGAACTAAACTGAAAAAAAAAAAAAAACTAGGAAACCAAGGAGGCAAGGACACCGAACTAGCGTTTTCCTTCAAAACGTAGAAAAGACTTATCGTTCTTTTAAAACCGTACTATAAAACAAAGTCAATCATTTGGGTCTCTTAAACCTCAAATATATTCAATGCATCTCATATAAATCGTAGTGGTCAAACCATTTTCACACAAGTATTTAGCGTCTTATTCATCTGTTATGGTGTAAACCAAATTGGGATATGAAAAACGATAAAGGCGCTTTACCTCACCGCTCTTTTCACGAGTGTAAATGAGTAAGATTTTCTTTTGAAGGCGTGAATGAGGATAGTTTTGTCCAAAAATTAGTGGGTGTAAATAATATCTTTTGTAAATAGGCGTAAATGGCAATTCCCTATAAATAAAGTCGGATAGAAACATTGGGGAAAGAATTCAGATAAAAAACAATTAAGTTAAAGAAAGAATGGAATTTAATAAATTTAAAAAAGAAAGTTTTCTATTATCATTGTAGAAATATGGAATAGAGCAAGTGAACAATGCAAATGCATTATATACGTTACATAATTTTATGTCAAAACTTTACTCTAATAAAAAAATTTAGGAAAATCATAAGTAAATTGAAGAAGAAATTTGTCTATTAATTATCGTTCAGGACAACAAGAGAAAGTAGAACTAATGGGAAAAAGAAATGGAGCAAGTCAATGTTACAAATGCATATACACGTTACATAAGTTTATATGAAAATTTTACTCCAAGAAAAAAAAAAGAAATTAGGAAGAACATAAGCAAAATTGGAGTAGGCAAACTATATTACACACGTGGGTGTACCTAACACCATACACCTTCCCTTTGTATTTAGATAAGTGATTATTGGGCTCATAGGGGATTAAGCCTAGTATGAAAAGATACTATAGGGTGTAGTTAACATCGTATACTTGAGCGTATGTTTTACAAATTCGTCTTTAAATTTAATTCCTTAATTAGTATATGTTGCATTCCTTTCATTAGGGTGTAATTGAAGAATGATATGTATTTGTGATTTCCTAAAATCATAAAAGATAATAATGCATTAATACAAGAATAAAAACAAAAGGCATCACCTCGGACGGTGTTATACGTTACATATCGTGTATGAGGGGTCATGCTGCTCATTTTACACGTACGCTATATTGAATATGAGCGTTTCATACAATGAAGTAACAAAATATTCCAAGTTACACTAAGGATGAACTGAACAAAGGTAGTCAATGTGTAATAATTTTAGCCACCTTATATGTCTTTCCACACTCAATATATTTATGGTACATTCTCCATTACGATATTCAACTTTATTTCATATTAGCTAATACTAGTTATAACCCGTGCCAAAGCACGGGGTTATTATTTTTCTTGATATTTTGGGTTAAAAATGGAACTAAAATATTTTAAAGATCCTTTGGGTTAAAAAGTTGTATGAACCCATCTCATATATGTGACAGGACATTACTGACTCAACGGCTATGTAAGAATGACCACTCGATGTCACAATAATGATCCCTTTCACCCAATTTCGTACATAAAACGGATTTACACAAAAAAAATCTCATTTAACTTTCTATTCTTTTTATTAAGTTGGACATTTAATGATAAAGAATCATTTTTTCGAAGTAACCAATTTAACCATAAAGTATACATTCTTGAGATGTTAACGAATTAGAAGACTACCTAGTTGCACTAAAGGGAGAAAATACAAATAGACAAAGAAATTAGAATGTAAACTATGATTTTCACATTTTCACCCATTCACTACAAATGAATCACTTGTTCAATTAAACTATATCAAAAAATTAATTTTTCTACGGCCAAGTACAGCACATGCCTTCCTGCCAATGTTTATATCACACTACGAAGCTTATACGGCCTCAAATCTCTTCTAGCAGCAAATTGCACCTATAACCATGGCAAAACATCAAAATACGTTAATAGAAAAAACTTCTTCCCAAATCATTAACTTAGAGAGAATGGAACAGATACTCTATCAAAAATATGAAAACACGAAGTATTCACGCAATCGGTCCAACTTTCATCTCTCTCACAATGTCCTGCATTTGAAGAGCAAGATGTTCAAATCAACAAACATATTTTTTTTTTTTCAAGGCTTACAGTTTGGGTCACGGCCATATGGAACTCTACAATTCTTGGAATTCCCAAACAATCGTGTGTATTTGAGAAAATATGTCTTCATAAGCGTACCGGTAAGTATAACTGTGTTGATTACTAAAAGAGTAAAAGAAAAAAATATTTAAAAGAAGAGTCACAAAAAGTGAATGTACTTGCCTTTCCATGAAATTTATTTCTTGGTGATTTCAACAATAGATTGATCCTCCAAGCCAATTGTTCCTTTAAAATTAAGAGCCTAGTTAGTTGATTTAGCAAATGATAAGCAATGAGGTGAAATAGATGCAAAACGGGCAATGGTTTGCAGATTATGAAGGCATTGCATCTCAATTCAATTAAATGACCACAAAGATACTGGTAATTACCGTAGAATAAGCCACGAATTTGGCAAATCAGTACCATTTCACCGTGCAAACTGCAAAGGTCAAACCAAAATCCAAATTCAAATGCACACAAACTTGCTATAAAGATTAACATGTCTTCGATTTAGAAGACGCTAAACAGACAAACTAAATTATGAAGAATCCATCAAGGATGTACCAACGATTGCTAATAAGAAACAAAAGGTGTCATGCAACTTTTTATACATGATGTGATACCTGCACACAATAAGCTTATAATATCTCTTACTCCGTAGATTCTTAGAAGTAGTTTAACAAATACATATCAGTTCAAACTTTTTACTCAGATTACCCAAATATAACCGAGATCAAATTAGTATTTACATCCACCACAAAGTACTACTAGCCAGCTTATAGCACTAAATCAAAAGACCCACAATTACGTTCATTCAACCATGAGAAGGAGAAGTTGAAACTCACGGGGTCATCCTTTCAAAATGGAGAAGAAAAGAACAATTTGTATTATTATCTATAAACAATAAAATCAGAAATAGATTCTCATTACTTTGCTAAATACAAAAAATTATTTAATTTCTTCTGAATGTTAACGATGTATGTGCCCAAAGAAACCCTAGCAGCTTCAATAAAAAGTTCAAATCTGCAAAAAAACGAAATTGAAAAAAAAATAATGTAATTCCAAACCCAAAAGAATGAACCATCAGATTACTAAAACGATAATAAGTATCTAAAAATGTAACTTAAAAATAATAGAAAAAAAATTATTAAATGATATATGCATGTATAGATTGGAGAGAAGATGGGGAGATTGGTATTGTTACCTGAGTGATCATCAGAAAGATGAGACTATGAATATGCTAACAAAGAATTGAATGAATCTGGGAATACATTGGTCATAACATAGATGGATTGAGAGAAAGAAAAAGAGAGAAACGTTTATAATGAAAACAAAATTTAAAAAAGAAAACGACGTCAAACCAAGATGTTTACCTGATCAGTTTCTGTTGCCATGGCCGTTGTTTTTCATAACCTTTGATTATATAGAAAAAATGTAGACGTATCTGCAAGAAGAATGATCGAGTAACAAAAGAAAAAAAAGAGAGAGAATGGGGAAGGGGGAAGGAGGGTTTTGACTGAAACGTATAATGTTTATTACTGGTGAAAAAAAAATCTGATTAGCTAAAATATCTTGTTTACAAAATTAAACTGATATACACCTAGAAATTAGGTATCATATAAAATTGTTACGCCTTCCATATCTTTAATTCAAATGCAAATTTTAGGCTCATCATTCTTGTAAAAATTAAAAGAGAAATCATTTCCACCTAGCTGTTTCCACATAAGCTTTTTTTTAACACGTAAGCAACGAAACCCAATCAAAAAATGACACAATATAATTTGCGTCTTTATTTCTCTCTCCAATTTTTTCTTTTATATAATAGTAAGATGCTCATTTTAGTATACTAAGTTTAATTTGTTGAGAGGTATTGAGTTTATTTTGTTTTGAGCTTCAGAGTATTGAGTGTAGCACACGAGTTTTCTTAATAGTTTATGTAATTATAATTAAATTCGGTTCAATTTGTAGCAGTTTAAGTTCAATTCAGAATTTGAAAGATCTATTCAGTTTTTGATTAATTAAATATTGTCTATTCCCATAGTTGGACCATCAGGAGTTTTCATATCATATTGTTTCCCATCAAGAGTTTTCATTACTACTTATTCATAATACTTGGTTAACTTTTGTTCAACATTTCCTATACAACAAATGCTAGCATTTAATTTAGTTTATTTAAGGAATTTTCAATCCAATTTAGTTCAAGTCAGTACACTTTAGTTCAATTCAATCCAAGAGAACAAACTCTTCAAATTAAAGGGTTTCAAAAGTGACAATTAAAATAATTTAGTTTATTTTGATCAATTTAATTGTAATTGGCTGAGTTCAACTTTTTAACTTAGAGATAAAGTAGACAAAATGAAATTCGGCGATGACAATTAATTAACCTTATAAATAGACAAACAATATTATACATTTAAGTTTCTTCATTAATAATGGATACAGAAACATAATAACTAATAAATATGATACCCAAACAATGTTTTCAAACTTTTAGCCCAATGAAAGTTTTAAATAAGGCAACTAATTTTAAAAGACATTTTTTCATACATATTACTACGTACGAGAAGTAAAGAAAATGATTTATTCTTTTAGAAAAGAAATTTTATAAGATACTACCTTAGTTCTGAGGTATATATGATGTATTTTGCAAAATAAAACCTTTTATAGTTAAATATATTACGTGTAATTAAACTTTCTAAGGATTTTAGAACCTTTAAGTTAATAATTGTCAAATTTACCCTTCAACAAAAAATTAAATTTTAAAAAAAGCTGTAGAATATTATGTTAAACTTGCTTTCAATAAAATGGAATTAAGGTTCTTATTTTATTAATAACCTTAATTGCATCTTTTTATATGATTTTAGGGTCTATATGGGTATTTATGAGCTATATCATTACAAGACAAAAAAAAAGTATGTTATAGAAAATTTTGTATAAGGAAGCGTTTATCAAAAACCAAAGAGATTTCTTACAACAAAAAAATTTGTATTGTTATTATTTACAATATAATATAATACAAATTGTGTAAGTTATGGAGACCCGTGCATCGCACGGGTTTAAAATCTAGTAAGTATTATATATGAAAACGATCAAAAAAGCGGGGGGAAGGTGATGGACATGACTACTAATTCCGTTTCTTGAGCTTTCAAACAACCGTCATTGATAAGAGTATTAAAATAGATGTCAAATGCAGATTAGGTTTACATCATAATTCATAAGGCGTGGCAAATACCCGATATTAATACCGTACTTACAGTTGCACGGTGTGCGCGCTGCGTAGGGGGTCTGCCCTTGTATGTGTTTTTAACGCGTGCGCGAGGAGAAAGAGTGCTCAGTTGGGGGTTTTGCTTGTTAATCTAGGTCGAAACATGTTCCCAACACCAAAACTTCATTTTTCAACCATTTTTTATCATTGCAACTCGAATTAAGCTCAAGTCTTTGATCATGTTTCCGTTACAATGTAAGTATATGCTACCTTCCTCTTTCATTTTGCTCAAATTCATGTAATTTCTCAAACTCCCAAATTGGGGGTTTTGTGGATTTGTTATTTGTGATGTAATCGGTTGCATTGCCTTAGGATTCTAGAATGATGGTATATGATGTGCTTTTATGTTTGTGTATGATATTGCAACAACATTGTGATGATTTGTTGTGTTTTGGCAAATTTGTTGTCAAGAACCCTAAATGTGAAAATTGGGGGTTTTGGCTTTGACTTGTTTTGACTTAATTGATGGAAGGGAAACACACTATTGAGTATATGGTGCATGAAGTTGAATTAAATTTTGAATTTGGTTGAGAAATTTGCGGAATTTGTGTGTGAGGCGTGTTTTGGCCAAAATGGCGATTTTGGTTGTTATTTGAGCTAGAATTGGCTATATTATTGATACACCTAACCAATGGGCATGAATTTTGCATCGAGAACTCATTTTCGAGCATAGTTGAGCACTTTTTCTATTGCATGTTGTAATACCCACCAATAATGAGCCATAAGAGGATTGATGTGACTACCTATACCACCAAGGTGCACCTTCTTTTAAAGAAGCACATCTCATAAGTACTCCAAAGTTAAGCGTGCTAGATTGGGAGTAGTGTTAGGATGAGTGACCTCGTGGGAAGTCATTCCAAGGGTGCGGGTGAGTGAGGACAAAGCCCGCTTGAATGATATGTGGTGGTGGTCTGTAGGACCAGTTCTAAGACTAAAACTATATGGTGACCTCTGCCGCAAGGACGCGGTGTTGCAATGGTATTTGAGCGACCTTGCGACCGCATGTTGACAGGCCAAAGTAGTGCTCACACGGGGGCCAAAGGAGTGCTTGGTCAACCGCTGCCTAGCGGGGGAGGTTCTGGGCAATAATCGATCTGGTTTATGAACAAACTTCAGTTTCCTTTCTCAAGCACCTGTGGAAATTCCAGTTAACCGACGGATATAAGATTGGGGTTTTTCGTCATTAGGCATGGCAATACCCGGTACAAAATACGGTATCTACAGGTATTCTGTTTAGAGGTACAAGATAGCTTATGGCACAAGGATAAATCCAATTACTGACTCTGCTCGGTGGCCATCATTTGGTACCCCAACTCTACAGCCACCTACTTTGAAGAGGAGTATAGGGAGAGCACCTAGAAACAGAAGGAGAGAAGAAGAAGAGAACAAGAAAGGCAAAAGGTCTGTCACTCTAAAATGTACGAAGTGCAAGGCATATGGATATAACAAGAGGACATGTAAGGGTGGTCCAATAGCTAAAGAAATGAGAGAAGGGATCACTATTGAGAGAAGGCAAAGGCAAACCAAGACGAGAAAGTCAGATAATGAGACGGTAGATTCACAAGCGCAATCTCAACCACCATTGACATCTAGGCATTTAGAAAGAAAAAAAATGAAGATAACTTGATGTTATGCTTTAATTCTCTGTTGAGTACGAAAATTTTGTTGAACTACATTTGTTTCTTTTTTTTTCTAGATATGATTTTATGCTTAACTTCGGTAGTTGATTTAGATTCTTTTTTGGTGTTCAATTTTGGATATTTGAGTACTTGATATTCTGAGGTTGTCCATCCCCCTTTTTTAGTGAACTGCTACGCTGTCTTTCATAGCAAAATCTGGAAATCAAATCTCGTCATTTGAATTCTCGCTTTTATTCATAAACGTCGTCATATCATTTGAAGGCCAACAATGGAGAACAAGGTGCAATAATGAGATGGGAAGCAACAAAAAGATTGCGACCTATATTAAACAAATGGAGGAAACCATGAAATGGTGATGCACAAATTGGAGGGAAAATGTATTAAGGGTATTTAAGTGAAATTATACTACATATAGATGTCAGTTATTAGCTAATAAAGAAGTTTAACGAAAAGATGTTAGTTTGGTGACGTCAGTTTATTAGCCTGATGTACAAGGGTACTCTGTGTAACGATAAATAGGAAATAGTACCATGTAGAAGCTGTAAGTGTAATACTATGGGGCACCACGTAGAATTTCCCTTTAAATAATAAAAATTGTCTTTTATTCATGTAAAATCCATAACAAATAGTAAGCCCCTCTAAATCCCAAGTACTAACATTTATTTATTGGCAAAATTGATGGGAATAATCCCTACTTCGGCCGATTATTCCAAAACAATCCTAACTTCAAAAACTGACAATACTCCCTACTTCAACTCTTGTAGCCCAGAACGATCCAATGAAATTTTGAAACATGTCAAAATGTAAATTAAAAACTTTGGTTATGCATATATCCATTAGAATTAATGTTTTTCATAGTCAAAATTAAAAATAATGATTTAAAGTAAGGTTTAATTTGTC
>ONZK01000003.1:46723-60685 GCA_900322385.1 Pharnaceum exiguum | reverse complement strand
CAAGTTAAAACTGAAAAATGACCCCCATACAACAGAAAAATGACCCCCATACAACTGAAAAATGACCCCATAGTAAAAAAAAAAATTAAAAAAAAAAATTAAAAAAAAATTCGAAAAAATAAAAAAACCCGTCGCACACTAACCTTAGTGTGAGACTGTCTCACCCAAATTTTTGTGTAAAAGAAATCATAGAATTCAATATGGAATTTCTAAAAAGAAAAGAAAACACTACTTTCTTAAACTCTAAAAAGTTAACCGTCATAAGAAAAATAAAAAGTTTTCTTTTTTTTCTTTCGAAACCAACTTTTACTCTTGTTTTACTGTCTTCCACGATTCTTCCCTAAGCACACACATTTCTTCTTTCCCTACTAAGTTATAAAAGCTTTCCAAAACAAAGTCAATTCGCGAGACAATACAGTAACCTTCACGAGCAATTTTGGACATCTTAATCTGCGAATTTGGCTTTGCATCATTTAGATCTCTCTTTTTTTAGCTTTCTAATGGTTCTTGAATTAGTTTCATAAGACGTTGGATGAGAAAGTTACGACCATTTTACCGAACACTGTCCAAAATTGGCCGTGGTGAAATAAGTAAGAACTGGTATACATCAGTATTGAACCTAATTACAGGTTCAAATTCTCTGAAATAGACAACTGAAGAAAAATGTGCTCAATAGAAAAATGAACTAAAACTTAGTGAACTTTGTTATTTGGTTTTATCTCCCGCTCAAACATAAACCACCGACAGATCCTCTGCCGCTTCTCTCCACCGCCCTCCTCCGCTGTCCCACCCGATCTAAATCCACAAACATTCTACCTATATTCTTCGGCTATGGCCCAAGAGGTAATAATTACCCCGCCCACCACCGCCACTTTCTTATGTATTGCTTTTCTTTTTAGTTTTATTACAGTCAATCAAGTGAGTATTTCTACTGGCGAGAAACAAACTTTATATATAGAAAAAGCAAAATTGTTGAGACACCCCTTTTATATGTTTAACTTTGTAGTGGCACCCCTTTTATAATACTAATTTTAAGAAAACCCCCCAAAACCTTAAAATAAAGTCTTGTTTAGATTCCCCAAATACAATTTTTTGACCAAAGAATAGGGTAAACTTTCCATTTTGCTTCGAGTGAGTACACACCACTTTAAAACTATATATTACTTCGATGTGTACCTTTCTTTGTTTTAATTTATCATCCACCATCATCTTCCTCTTACTCTCTTCTTACTCCATCACCATCTCACCACTTTAACTCTTATATATCGTCCATTGCTGGTACTTGTATTGCCTCAATGAAACTAACTTAGTTCGGACAATTTTTAATGACAATTTCAGTTTTTATTTTAATGGTTTCAGTTCATAAGACAAAATTGTGCAATTTTATTTCATTAGCTTACCTTGTAAAATTACAAAACAGAGTAATCATCACAAAATATTATTCATTGGATGCCTACTACAACTGATTTATACTAAGCTAAGATGTCAACTACTTTAGCCGAACAAAAGACAACTAACCTAATTGACTATAACAGTAGAAACAAAAAAAACCATAAGAGCAACCACAAGTGGACGACAACCCTTCCATAATAAATCTCTTTGTGACACCGCCTTCAACAGGGCCTTGTTGTGAAAATTGTGGCACTCCCAGAATTCCCTCTCTTCGTTTGGTCGTTTGTGGGAATTAGCTTTCTTTTGCAACCTCACAACAAACACATAATGAGCTGTATTGTGTTTTGGGAAAACTAAGAACTGAATTTAAGGAAAGAATAATTAAATAAAAAGAGAGAATGAACTTGGAGAGAAATGTTTACATTATAGTGGGAATTATTATGGTTGTGCTGGAGGGAATTTCGTGTATGTGTGTTTATATTTTAGCTCACACTCCCTTTTTATCGTGTGTACTCTGAGGGAGCAAAATGGGAAAATTTCCCAAGTTTTTGGTCGAAAGTCTTATTTATGGGTGACTAATCAGCAATTTTAAGATTTATGGGAGTGTTACTATAAAAAGAAAAGTGTTTTAAAAGAGGTGCCACTACAAAATTAAACAGATAGTGGTTGTCCCAACAATTTTAAAAATTCTTGAAAAAAAAAACAATTTTTTTAAAAAAAATTGAAGTTGTATTACGTCAATCAGCTTAATTAAGCTACAGTAGTTAGCTAGGGGCATTTCAGTCACCCTAACTTCAATCAATATACACGACTCCTCTCAGTCTTTCCCTCTCTCTAACTCCCTCACTCACACAAGTCTCAGACTCTCACGACTCACTGTTTCTCTCGCCTCAGCACGCAGCCGCCGCCGAGGTCCACCCGGCACCAGCACCCCGTTCTCTCTACTGTCTCTCACTGCCACTCTCTCAGGATTTCCCTGTCTGTCGCCCACACCGTCCCTCTCCCACCCGCAGCCCAACTCCCACACTCTCTTTTCAATTGAAACCTCAACTCCTCAAGTAAGTCATAAAATTTCAGCCATTTCTTTTCTAGTTTATTTCTCCAATTATTGAGTTTAATTGTTTGGTTGGTTTTAACTCGTAATTACTTTGATTTAGCTCATTTGAAAGCTTGAAGCTTTAATTGGTAATTTTGTATTTTTGTTATTCACTTATTATTTGTTAAAAGTGTTACATTATTGATTTTTATTTAAAAGAATGAAAGATGTCTATTACTAGTCATTCGGCTTGAGGATAGTTGCTATTCAGTGTCATTATGCCCTCTACAGCAAACTAAAGCTAGGCTTATATTATGTTTATAATAGGTGCACCACATGGCATAATACTGTATAGTATAATTAGGGATCATTCTAACTTTTTTCTAATATATAATTAGGGATCATTCTCACTCTTTACGACTGGGCTAAGACATTACTAGTAGGTTTTGGTTACACAAGTTTTAGTTCTTAGAATTTGAGCAAAAATATACGTTTGAATAGACAGCATTCATGGTGGGGCTATCATTAGCAGAGAAGAATTTCATTAAAGAAGGGATTGCACAAGACCTTCGTTGCGATGGTCGAAAACGGCTGAGCTACCGGCACATCAGTGTCGAAACTTCTGTCATCCCGCAGGTATAGTAAAACTAGATGCTTCTTTCTTTACCTCTACATTAATCTAAGAAAAAGTTCCTATGTACGAATTGTCATTTTCGGACAAGGAAATGATGTGTTGTGTTCTGTTTTTGGAAAGTGTGAATTTAATCATTGTGAGCTTTTGCCTTGACTTCACTCTAGGCAAATGGTTCAGCACGAGTAAAGATTGGAGGGACCGAAGTAATTGCAAGTGTGAAGGTAGATTGCCTGTTGTGACGCCTTTCAGAATATTGACCAATTTTTCATTGTTAGTCGTCAGTGTATTGTAGTAACTTTTATATTTGATTCAAATGCATGTGCAGGCTGAACTAGGGAGACCTACTTCAAACCAACCAGATAAAGGGAAGGTTTTCATAAATATTGATTGTAGTGCAACAGCTGCACCTATCTTTCAGGTTATTATCTTTTATTTGCCATTTGCTCATAATTTATGCGTAATTGTGAAACTATCCATTCATCTATGATGTACATGTGGTCTCATGATGATTTTGCCTGCTTTGAAAGGGTCTTCATTTCAACTTCCTTGAGAGTGCTGTTTCAGGTGCTCTTCCGTGTTTTGTGTTGTTGTTTTAATGCCATATTGCATATTTGGTTGCCCTAGTGTCTTCAAACTTTTACCAAGCATATTCCTTCCGTCTTACTTTTTTCTTAGTATTTATTTGTGCAGTATGGAATGTGCTTGCATGTCCTAGATGTGAATCCTTCCTCTTTCTCTTCTTCTTATTTGTTCTTTCTGAGATTTCTTCTTATTATTATCTGGAAAATACTGCATTCATCTTGTCTTCAGTGGACTCCATTGTTGACATGTCCTTTCAACTTTAAAATGGCGACATATGTTTGCTTATCCCTCAATTGAGTTGAGGAGAACATAATTTGGATAGCTAATATTTACATGTCTAATATCTCCTGCAGGGAAAAGGTGGTGAGGCATTGTCGTCTGAACTTGCAGTTGATCTTCAAAGATGTCTCTTAGGGGGTAAGAGTGGTGCAGGTAGGGCACTCTTGAAGCCAGTGTAACGTCTTATCATCCTCATACATTTTGGTAGAAATGTCATTTGATTTTCGATGACGATGAGGCCACAACAATGTTTTTTTTTTTTTGTTTCAGGTGCCGGAATCGAGCTTTCATCTCTTTCCATTGTGGACGCCAAAGTTTGTTGGGATCTTTACGTTGATGGACTTGTCGTCAGTTCAGATGGGAATTTGCTTGATGCGTTAGGCGCTGCTATCAAGGTGATAATCTTTGGTCATTTTCATGCTGATGATACTGCTGAACTATGCGGGCACCTCTTGTAGCCTTCTGTTTTTTACTCTAATGTTGTCAATAGTCAATTATGGTGGCAGTATTTTGATTGGGCGTGTGAGAATGACCATGACCTGTAGTCAAATATAAATGCATGTTGGAGATCTGATGTAGTGATGTGTCCCAAAGCTCATTATGTTTTGTGAAATAAATGGCTCTCTTCACACTTCAGTGAACTTGCGAAGTTTGTTGTTTTGGTAGATTAGGTGGAGTGTTTCTTCATTGTCCATTTCCATGTCTTGTCGCTCAGCTCGTGTCAGTTTTTGCCTACTTAATTGAGGTGCAGTTATAACTCTTTAAGGACTTTGTTTGAGACCTAGTTTGATAATTGATATGCTTAATTGTCTCCCTTTCCCTACCTTAATCCCAACTAAGGCTGACAGGCATAGGACCCAACCTGGGCAGTGGATAGTATCCAGCTATACTTTGCATTTGGTCTGTAGTTTGTAGCTCAACTAGCTTTCTCTAAAGCAATTCTATGTGTAGTTTGTAGAGTTCAAATCATCAATTCTATTTTACCTTTTCAGGCTGCATTGAGCAATACAGGCATCCCAAAAGTTAATGTTCTGGCAGCTGATGCTGCTTCCGCTGATGATCGGCCTGAAGTTGATGTTAGTGATGAAGAATTTTTACAGTTTGACACTTCAGCTATCCCTGTCATTATTACATTGACAAAGGTATTCTATCTTCAGCTTTCATTTCCTTACTTCAAGAAACGTGCATTCTGGTATACTTTTTGTTGGTGCTTGTTTTTAATTTTTTTCACTTGTGAAAATTAAGCAGTGATAAGGAATTAGGTGGACTCTTCTTGAGGTACCCTGATAGGCTGATACCCTCCCACCCTGTACTCGTGGACAACTGTTTCTTATTCTCTAGACCATGACATATTCTAGATTACCCTACAATAACAACAGTGGCCATAAGCTACCCTAAAAGTATGCCGAAATGAAGTAAACTCTTTAAGTTACAAATAAAATGTATGTGCATCTTCAACGAGGCTCATGTTCTTCCTTGGGGCTGTAATGGGCCTATTTAGGGGTTGCATTACTGTAGAATAATCGTCTTCAACTTCAAGTTTTTTCCCTCTTAAACTTATTGCTTGTTGTGTACCATTTCGCATTGCCACTTCTACTTCAAGTACCATTGCTATTCCAATATTTTGCCGCCCAGCCGTAAGTAGGTGGCCACTTGCTTCAGGAATGACTACTCCGGTAGTTGCTTATCCATTAATGCGGGAGCCATTGAAATTGATCTTGATGACTCCATTCTGTCTTACTTGTTATATCTGTCTACCCTAATGTGCTCTACGCTTTATTTCTGAGTTAGAGTTGAGCTTTAAAGTGCATTTGGATCATGCTGTGTAGGTGGGCAAACACTATATTTTTGATGCAACTGAAGAGGAGGAATCTCAAATGAGTTCTGCTATTTCCATCTCGATCAACCGGCAAGGCCTTATTTGCGGGCTTACCAAACGTGGAGGAGCTGGTATTGATCCAAGTGTCATCCTTGACATGGTATCAGTGGCTAGACATGTCAGTGAGGGTTTCATCAACAAGCTAGATTCTGAGATAGCTGCTGCTGAAGCTCGTGAGGACGAGTCATGAATATCCTAACTCCGGATCAACAGTGCTAGGGATAGGAAATTACGCTAACCTACAATGCTCTCTGTACTCTGTAACTTATCGAATCATACAGCTTACATATAGTTGAAGAGTTCTTTTACATTGTGTAGTGGTTAGTGTGGCCTGTTAGACAGTGTTTTGGCTCTGCAAAAAGCCTGTTTAAACTTCAAACCACAATCTAATGTGATTAGCATGTGTGGTTTGTCAATGCTAGTTCACATATGATATAAGATTTATATGCTTCACTTTATAATTAAAATTCTGGGTTGTGCCTAAACTTAGTGCGAAGTTTGCATTCTAGATTCTACTATGGAAAAATGGCTGGAAGGCCCTTCTGTTGGAAGAAATTCCTTCCCCTTTCATTGAGTACGCCTTTACATTTACAACGGGCATACATGGGCACTTCTTTGAGCATATAAAGGAAAGTGAATCGGGAAATATCATTTTTGTCAATTGCTGAAATGAAAACTTTTCGTTTATTTTCTTTTCCGTTTTTCTTTTCCAGATAAATTTCCTTTGTTTATTAATTTTATAATGTAGCTTAAGTTAGCTACTCCCGTATAACTGAATTGAACTAAACTAACACTACACGGCCAAGGTCAATCAAAAAAGAATTCAAAATAAACCAAGAAAAGAAAAAAATGAAAGGGTTAAAAAAAAGGCAAATATGAACACAGTGGCCTCGAATGCTCGATCATTACATAACGTTGGGGCTTTTGGGGGGAAAATACTCGAGAATACAAATCACCAAACAGAAAGTCCAAAAGAGACAAGACAGACAACAAAGTCCGGTTTCGAAAATTAAACCTCTAACGCTCGCCTTCCTTTCCCTCTTCCTTGATAGTCGCACTTTCAAGTTTCAACAGCCTTTAACTGTCCTCTCCTCACTCGACGTGCTCCCGTCTAATTAAAGCCTCCCCCAATACAACAGCCAAATTTCCTGCGCTTTTTCACTTCCATATTCTCATAGAACTGGTATGTCATCTGTTATTTACTTCTTTTTTAATCTTTATTATGGCCTTGCGTTTTAATTTGAACCATCTTTTATGCAATTAGAGTTGATCAGTTTTGTTTTTTTAATCACATTCTTTAATTTACATTACAGTTCCTATTGGATGTTATGTTACAGTGTCTTGCTGTCTGCTTAGTCGGAAGTAATTTCTTTCAAGAATAAAGGCCAAGTGTGTCAAAACTCGAAAGCTAGATGATGCTTACAGTTCAAAAAAAACTTTAGTTTTGACACCTTTAATAGCATAGCACTTTTATTAGTGATTGCCGTTGGACCAATGGTTATTAAGGTTTCCATTCCCTGTCCCTGAACAAAACCGAAGGCCCCTATTGCCCGCCTTAGAATTGGCTACACTGGATGATCGTTGGATCAAATTTAGCTGAAGTCAAAGGTTGAATCAGTCAACTAAGGATGTTTTTTGTTCGGTTTGCAGCAAATTTTAATTGAAGTGAAATGAGTTGAGCTGAAAAAACTGGTTATAGTTAAAATTATCAAGTGCGAGTTGAACTAAATCAAAATGGCTAATAAAAACTTCTGGTACTTTTGATTTAAGTGAAGTTACGGGAAATTAATGCATATGGTCGTTCTTGGAAATAACCTCTCTATTTAAAGTGTTTACTTTAATTAGGGGTAAGGTTGCGTACATGTTGACCCCCAGAAACTCCAAAATGGGGATTACACTGGGTTGTCGTTGGTGTTGAGTTGAACTGACTAAGAACCGAATTGAACTTGGAAAAACTTCCGCAGAAAAAAGATGAAGCGAAACGTAGAAAAATACAGAGCTGAATTGTGTTGAATAGGACTAAATCAAAATAAAAAGTTGAGCTATAACAGTGCAAACAAACAAATCACACCCACAAATTGGTTGAGTTAGGCTATGTTGATCAAATTTTGCTCATCTTAGTAAGCGCCTGAATTTGTTAAATACTAGCTCTAGTAAAATTTGTCTCAATGCTCGAGTGTGAGCTGGTGGTTCCGACTTACTCAGCCACCAACTCAAAATTGCGCTGCAATGCAAGCAGCAGAATGGATAGTATCATTATTGTTGTTGCTGTACTTATCCTCATTGTTGATGTTGATGTTCATGTTTGGTATAAATAAAGCTCATGTTTGCTGGAAAAGAATGATTTTATTACATGATGTTACAATCAGGACACTCTGAAGGGCAATGTTGCATTTTTCGCCTGAATTGGTCTTTGATAATCATAGTGAAGGGGCTATCGTTGATTAAAGCTATATTGCTGCAGCAGTTGTTATATTTGCTATTCAGTAAACTACTGAACTATATAGTGGACATGCTCTGTTCAGTTGCTAGTCTTTTAGCACGGGACAATCGGCTAATTTTCATGTAAAAGATTGATGTGCACTAGAAATGTGAGAAACATTCCATCTCCAAAGTAAAAGATTGATGACTGAAAGAGACTAATCAATAACTTTTCAGTAAGTCTTTCCAACATAGGTATTTTCACTGGGTATATTATGGTATATTGTTTTGAGCCAGCAGCAAACTTGAGTTACCAGAGAAAAAGTGTTCAAAGGGGCATGTGGCATAAAAAGATCAAATATTAACAAGAGCAAGGCTGAGAGCCATTGGTGTTAGGATAACATTTTGGATGTGTATGAGGAAGGCAGAGGCCAAGGAATTGAACATGTGATGCTAATCTTACATTTGCTATCTCTTTGCATGCTCTAGAGACAGCCAGAAAAGAAATATATCAATTGGGGAGGAAAATCTATGCCGTTCCTGCCAGGTCACCGTCCTAAAATACTAACGTGGTCCATTCTTGGCCATTGAACAGTGAAACATGGCCTCATCATCTGTTGGTGAAGGCCCTTTCGGAGAAGGTTTGGATTTAATCAAGGTGGATGATGATGAAGGACATAAGAGGGTTGCAATATCAATTGGCTGATTAAGGTAATACCAGTGGCCTTAGATTTAATGCCAGAGCATTTTGTTTAAACAAAATTGACTAAGGCCATGTCCTGTGGGGCTTTTTTGTTTTGTTTTTTAATAAACAGAAAATCTTGTATAAACAAGTGTATATATATGTGAACGGGGTAAAAATGAGTTAGCTAAATCAATTTTTGTTCATTAGTGACCCCTTTTTTTATCTATTTGGTGACCCTTTTTAATTCATTAGTGACCCTTTCAACTATTCATGTATTACGTGTTTCATACTAACACAATTAGGGTGTCTTTTGGCTGACTGGTATGAACTGAAATGAAAAAATCTGAAATTGAACTGAAAAAAATTGAACTGTAGCAGTAACGACGAACAAAACACAGCCTTATTGGTTTTAAATGAATGACCCTAAATGAAATGAAGTAAAATAGAGTTAAAAGGCATGGAACCTTACTCATCAAATTAATACATGGATTAGATTAGGATTAACTCTTGCAAGAAGGATCTCCTAATAATTTAACTTCAGAAATAATAAAAAACTTATACACGGATTGATTTTTATGTTTTAGAAAGATGAGAGCTCCATTTAAAATATCATGTCAGATTATTTTCGTTGGTGAGTGAGAAGTTATGTGCTTGCTTGGCTGGGAATGTAGGTCTGTTGGAGAATTGGCTTGTTTAAACCCGGAACATCACAACACGAATTTCCGAGAAAAAACCAAAAATAGACCATGTTTTACTTTTGTTTTCACTTGTCTTTTATCATGTGGACCTATTCCAATAAGCAAACAGATGAGTAGTCCAAGCACAACCTCATATTTAAGTGCCCCTATACTTTTCTACAACTCTTGTCTTCATTTTTCCTTCCTTTGTGGCAGCTCTCTATAACTCATCATTTTTACCTGTCATATTTGTCACTCACTCACATCTCTTCAATTGACAATAAGAACATCTTAAGTTTGACTTGTTAGGTCCACTGAATAGCAGCATATACAAGTTTTGGCAATTAATATAGTTGATCAAATGGCCATCATTAGTCCACATCTTTTATCTGTGGCTGATATCTAGATATATGTGCATTACCCCATTAATATGGTTCTCTTCAGCAACTAATCAACCTTTCTGTTATCCTTTTAAAGACCAAATATACTCTTTACTACAAGACAAATTTTACATTTTCTGAGCCCAAACTCTCCAAATTATTCTCACTGTTGTCAGAATTAAAACTTCTATTCGTCTACTTTTACTGTTATCCAAACGTGCAACTTCTGTGGTTCTAGCCAGGCAGAGAATCGTTTTCTCGCACAACTCATATATTAGACTCTTCTTGAGCAAAGTTAGCTACTGGTTATTGCTGGTTGCTGCACCAGTTGGCATGAAACTTGGCGTTTCAGTTATCTAAAGAGGTCTATCATATTATTCAAGTCTTTCCTATCCTGAAGTCTACTTGTGACAAAGTGACAGTTTCAACCCTTTGCATTACTTGAAGAATATATCTGATTAGATATTGCTCTGATTAGTTGCTGCAGATTAAGAGTTGGAAATCCAGTTAGTCGTGTTTCGAATGGGTTGACGAATAGGGGTTAACTGGAACAAACAGTTATGGGACCGAGGGATGATGGTGAGACCACTATTTGGATAGGAAGAATAAGAATTTCTTGCCAATTATAACTACATGTTACCGAGGTTAGGCTTGGTGGTTGCAGCCTCTATTGCAGCCTATGCTGTTAGGCAAATCAATGTCAATGGCTCGAAGAAAAGAAACGCTGTCAAGCCTGCAGGTAAATTGTTGTCCTGTTATTTCCTTTTTTCGTAATTCTTTTGTGTTAGCTGTTCAGTGGCATTTCAAATTTCTGATAAGAGGTTTTTCTCCTATAGTAATCAAGACTAATGACTGTTGCATTTCTAAATTAATAAGAGACCAGTTCTAATTTGTGGCTTTTTAAATGCAAAACTGATATGAACACAGTAAATGGAGAAGCCGCCAATGAGGAAAATCAAAATGAGGACCAGGAGGAGCAGCTGGAGTACACCAAGGAAGTCGACGAGGTAAAAATTACTGAAGACAATCTATTGCTAGTTCACAGCTCTCCCATTTTAGTTTGTAAGCGAACTTGAATAACATTTGGCAGTAAACCAGCAAGTCTATGTATTTGTGTTTCAGGGTCAGGAAGAGGAAGAAGAAGAAGTTAAATTGATAAGCGGTGAAATAAACCCTGCTAATGGGAATACATTTGACATCGGAGAAGATGAGTTTGAGGAGCTGTTATCTGGGCAAATTGGATATCCATTACCAGACGACAAATTTGATGCAGAGAGGACTATGAAGGTGGATCGTCAGAGAATCTATGATGAGGAGATGGCACATAATGCCAGTGAGCTGGAGCGGTTGCGCAATTTAGTAAAGGAGCTAGAGGAGAGGGAAGTGAGACTTGAAGGAGAATTACTGGAGTACTATGGCATGAAAGAGCAGGAATCTGACATCTTGGAACTTCAAAGGCAGCTGAAGATCAAGACTGTTGAGATTGACATGTTGAAAGTTACCATCAACTCGCTACAAGCTGAAAGAAAGAAACTGCAGGAAGAGCTCGAGATGGGAGCTTCTGCTAGGAAGGAACTCGAGGTTGCAAGAAACAAAATTAAAGAGTTACAAAGGCAAATTCAACTTGAAGCGAATCAAACCAAGGGGCAACTATTACTCTTGAAGCAACAAGTGAGTGGTTTGCAGGCTAAAGAGGAAGTAGCTTACAAGAAGGATTCAGATGTAGATAAGAAACTCAAAGCAGTTAAACAGTTGGAAGTAGATGTAGCAGAGCTCAAAAGAAAGAACATAGAGCTTCATCATGAGAAACGGGAGTTGCTTGTTAAGTTGGATGCTGCCGAAGCCAAAGCATCTGCTTTATCAAACATGAGTGAGGTGAAAACTTTAAGAACTGATAGTTATTCATGATGTTGGCTAAAGCTGTTACGGTCACTTATCCAATCTATTAAAACAGAGCTGCTTTCATATGTTTTTCAATGTGGTCTTTGGGAGATAAGACGGAAGAAAATTTGCTTAATGGATATAGTTCCTTAGTTTGACCCTCCCTCATCCCGAGATGATTCCTTTAATTAGGGAATCTCTAGTATTTCTTCTTTCGCTGCTTTTTCTGTTTTCCACCCTTTCCTTTGATTCTTGAACAAAATAATATGTTAATGTTACTGTGGTTGTGCAGACAGAATTGGTTGCAAAAGCTAGGGAGGAGGTAAGTGAATTGAGACATACAAATGAAGACCTGCTAAAGCAGGTTGAAGGTCTACAGATGAACAGATTTAGTGAAGTAGAGGAGTTGGTCTATCTACGGTGGGTGAATGCATGTTTAAGATTTGAGCTCCGAAACTACCAGACACCTGCTGGAAAGATGTCAGCTCGCGACCTCAACAAGAACTTAAGCCCAAGATCTCAAGAGAGGGCCAAGCAACTGCTATTAGAATATGGAGAGTCAGAGCGTGGACAAGGAGACACAGACCTTGATAGCAATTTCTCCCAACCGTCTTCTCCTGGAAGCGAGGATTTTGACAATGCTTCAATAGACAGCTCAACAAGTAAATACAGTAGTCTCAGTCGGAGACCAAGCTTGATCCAAAAATTTAAGAAATGGGGAAGCAGAGGCAAGGATGATTCAGCTTTTTCATCTCCAGCTAGGTCTCTCACTGGAGGGTCACCAAGGAGGGCTAGCGTTAGTCAAAAACAAAGGGGGCCATTGGAGTCGTTGATGCTTAGAAACGCAAGTGATAGTGTGGCAATAACATCATATGGAAAGGCAGAAGAAGGACTAGAAGGATCTCCGGACATCCCTGGTCTCCCACGAATTAATACCAGGATTAGTTCTACTGATTCACTAAATTCTGTGGCAGGATCTTTCCAGTTAATGTCACGATCAGTTGAAGCAGTTGATGAGAAGTATCCTGCATACAAAGATCGTCATAAACTGGCTCTAGAGAGAGAAAAGAAGATCAAGGAGAAGGCAGAGCAAGCAAGAGCTGAGAAATTCAGTGATAAAGCAGGGCAAGGGACAAAAAATGTCCCATTGCCTCCAAAGCTTGCTTTGATAAAGGAGAGGAGACCCAGTGCAGAAGTTTCTAGTGATCAACCAAATGACGATAAGCCGACTGATCCTCAGGTGATAAGCAAAATGAAGCTTGCACAAATTGAAAAAAGACCTCCTAGGGTGCCAAGGCCCCCACCTAGACCATCCGGACCCAATGCAACTAGTGGGTCTACTGATGTGACAGGTGGACCTCCATCAACAGGGCCACCACCTCCACCACCTCCACCACGTCCTCCTGGTGCACCACCTCCCCCACCGCCCCCACCAGGCGGTCTATTCAAAGGACCAGGAGGTGGTGACAAAGTTCACCGAGCTCCAGAAGTTGTTGAGTTTTATCAGTCTCTCATGAAACGCGAGTCTAAAAAAGATACAAGCAATCTGGTATCAACAACTCCTGGTGCAGCTGATGCAAGGAGCAATATGATAGGCGAGATTGAGAACAGATCATCCTTCCTCATAGCTGTAAGTCTCGGTAAAGTGTCTTATGTTGTCAATCCCTCCCCCACCCTTCTTTTGCTTATTTTTTTCCGTTCTCTGTACTTTGTTGAGCAAGCCCATTCATTTTTGGCACTGATGTCAATTGTGTGTGGCTATTCTAGGTCAAAGCTGATGTGGAAACTCAAGGTGATTTTGTGAACTCTTTAGCTGCTGAAATAAGGGCCGCTTCTTTCACCAACGTAGAAGATCTGGTTGTGTTTGTAAACTGGCTCGACGAAGAGCTTTCCTTCTTGGTATGCATCTCAGCTGTTTCAGTGGTTAAACTGCATTTAACTGCTACAGTAACCAGTAGCGAATGTCACATGCCAAAGTTGTTTACTCATCGTATTCCACTTGTTTAATAATACAAGATACTGCATTTCTGCAAATCAAAGTTAAGGCTGTCAACTGTCAAGTTAATTTGAGTAGCATCGAAAATTCTTTGTGCAATTACTAACTATTCCCCCCCCC
>ONZK01000002.1:154992-171080 GCA_900322385.1 Pharnaceum exiguum | reverse complement strand
AATAAAGAGATGATAAAATTAACTTTACTTTGATTGTCGTTTTCGTTTTTCTTTTAGTTAACAGAAGGCAAAATTAGAATCATATTGTTACTGCTGCGCCAAAAAGGGAAATGGTCGATTCAAAGTCCAGAAGGTCGGATGTACTGGGTTGGTATCACCATTTTTATTTTATTTGAGTGCGCACCAAATTTCTCCGTTTTCAATATCTAGTTGTTCACTGTTCTCGTCAAAAGAAAGTGTCCAATATCTTTGGAAAAGGTAATGCTTCTTAGTTTTAGGATAACGTTTAATTGATAGGTAGGTCTGAGTACGTAATTTGTTAACTATTTTCGTTCTTGCTCCTCTTATTTTTCATATCTGGCTTCACGTTGACGATGACACAAACTTAAAATTTGAAGGACATAATGATATAGGATCATTTTTGTTCATATACTCCGTATATATTTGAGCCTACCATTCTTGTTTTGTTCACACCGCTATTGCTTTTTTTCTCAATTGATTTCTTCTCTTGACCTGCTCTATAATACAATACTTAGACCAGAGAGATAGGAAGTCTTAATTTATAAATAGTCTTGAAAAATTGCACATGTGAATTTGATTACATTCATCTATTTGCAGGACTCTCTCCCTTAGTTCCTTGTATAATCATTACACTCCTCCATTCGCTTCTTTCACTAAATGATACTCATGCATGTTGGTAGTTATTACTTGTATGATCAATACCTAGAGCTGTCCTAACATTGTTGTTCTGTCTAGAAGACTATTAGGCTATCAGTAGCGAACTAGCGACTAGCAAGCTCATGTCACATGATATACATCAATCAAACTAAATCATGCAACTTCTTATAAGATGATGTGAATGCACTCGTTTAGCTGGTCACTGGCTAGTGGCTACCATTGAACAGAGTCGGTTAATCTTACTGAAAATAGCAAAATCGATACGGGATCGATTTCTGAGTAGTGGGCTAGGGGCCGAAACGAAATGTGCAGCTAAGAAAAGAAATTGAAGTATGATCTTTGATTTTTTATGAAAAGGATCTATCATAATATACATGTGATATATATACCATCTTGTTTCAATGCATGTAAAGCATGAACAGCCATGGATGACAGTACAATCGGGGCATTCCACTCGATCAATTGCGTATTTGCGTAGCATTACTAGTTTTGAGATTTGACGACAGTGGTAATCAGCTAGCTTAGCTAAGAGCCTTGCATTGGTGTTGTCCATTGTTCACAATTGATATCAATTGTACTCCGTAGACTTTTGTTGTGGCACAAATTTAGTTTCGCATCAATCCCGGTAGCTAAGGACGGTGTAAAACGGGCTTCCCAAAGCATTACAATTAGGAGCTCATCAGTTATGATCCACATAGTAGGAGACAAACCTATTTTTAAAACAAAAATTATCAAGGAGAATCTCATTGTTATCCAAACACGTCGGGGATGAATTCACATGTAGACTCACTAATTAAGCAGGGATTTTTAGATCCTTGTTGGCAATTGTCACACATATATTTAGGGAGTGGATTTAGAAGAGTGACCACTTAAAACCTCACCTTAGGGCTTAGACAGCAAAATACTGATTTACCGACGACAGAATGGCATGGATGACGTTCTAATTAGCTAGAGAAGCGCACATTTATTAAGTTTGTAACTTTGAACACCCCCGAAAGGCCGGCAGCAAATTATCCTTTGTTCCATACTAGCACTTTGCCCTTCTTGCTCGGCATTTTCACCTTGGGGTGGATGGCCTCGGCGAGATGGCAAAGCCCGTCCTCAAATTCCTAAGTTGCCTGGATTCGAATCCACCACCCACAAATATGTATGTGGTTCCTTACCAATTAAAATAAATAATTTTTTTAAAAAAAATCCTCCCTTATCTTTAAGGTCCGCATAAACTGACGTACTGTGATAATAAAAATTCTAGAAGGAGTGATTACGTGCTTATTTGATAGTTTGGATGACCCGAAAAAAATCAACATCTAGATTAATTCTTCACATTGGCAGTAATGATTTTTGTCTCTTTCTCTCTCTCCTTTCTGAAGTCATTTTAGCGCTACTCTCGCCCTTCTTCTCCCCCATTCATTATCAATCTTTCTCCTCATCTTCCCGATATTCCTCATTGTCGCACTCACTCTTATGCATGCAAACCATTGAAATTTGAAACCATTACTCCGGAAATCTATCTATCTCACATGCAACTATATCTCCATTATTTCATTCCTCAGTTAATCGTTTGTCTTAATCAATTCCCTCAATTCAGACGACCCCTTCAATTAGAAAATTGCAAAATCACAAATAGTGATAAGTTGGGAAACAGCAAGGGTAACTTAAAATTATGATGTAGCTCCGATTTAATTAATTGATAATGATAGTTTATAGGTGCAATTTTGGTAGATAGCAAGTGAATTACATCCCAGAATACACCAATAATCTTAATACAACTTTGGTAAAGTTGCAACACGGGGTATTGTTATGCACATTAACTGAAGTCCCATTTTAATTGGGTCAAATATTTTCATCTTTTTCCTTATAAGGTAAAAATATATATTATTAACTAATTATTTATGTAAATTAATAGTAATGATGCACCAATAATGTCGAATGTGAAGATGATGGGCTCTGAAATAATTAAATGTGTATAGCAAAGTATAAATACTTATTTATAAGTTATACCAATAATTTTTCCCTAATTGCCTTAGCTTCATGATTTTATTTGGATTTTTTTTAAAGGCTTAGCTTCATGATATAATTTCCGAAACAACCTTTTCTGACTACTTGACTAGGATGCACTGTCACACAAATGAAGCACCTAGCAATAGCCGATAATAATATAATTAATTACTGTCTCTGTCATGATATTTATATTCCAACTTTTGTGTAAACTATGGTAAATACTCCCGAGTGTCAATTTAAGGACACAGGAAAAGTCCATCCCGAGTCTATGGATGTTATTAAACTAAAGTTTGACAAATCTATTGTGTGACGAGAAAGAGCAAAATTGGGAACAAAACGACCAATTTTTTTATATTAAGGCAGCAACTGGGGACGGCCTAACGGAAAGAGGCGAGTCGCAAAAAGGAGTCATCTGCCCTTTGGTGATGCTTTGAGTCGCTTTGATAGATGTTTTGCATGGTGGTGAGTGGGCTCTCTCTTTTGGGAAAAACAAGTACCAAAACAAGGCAGTGTAGTTTTTAGATTCACACAACTACTCTAATACAGCTAGTAGTAAAATGCAAGTCATGAAGCTGCTAAGATGTAACAGCCCCATGTTCTGTTCCAGTTGGCTGTTGAGCTTCCCATGCGCCACTTCTCGTCATATTGCTGACCCTAATTTTGCTAATTGTGTCTTCCTCAGACCTTTTAAGTCCCTCTCACTCTCACTGTTTGTAGCTTTTCACCTGACCATAATTTGAGGTGGTTTTCTCTTAATGAGTGCTTGATTGTTAAGCCTAATGATTCAAGATCCGAATCTTGTGTAATAGGCAAATTAATTAATTAAGCTCGTATTGTCTGCTTGTCTAGCCAGTTGACACTCAATGTGGTCTAGTAGACTGTATTAGATTGCTCCACTTATCCCATTCGGGACTAGTTGGAAGAGGTGATTTTGACCCGCGCTCCTCCTTAATGTGGGATTTACTGCTTGCCAAGCACTAGTTATACACGCGTCTACGCGGGGAGTTTTTAGTAAAAAAGGAAAACATCATTTTTTTCACTGGAAAGAAAAACATCAAATTAATTTGGAACTAAACTTAGACTATGTTTTGTTCGCCCTTCTTTACCACTTTAGGGGGTGGGGGTGAAGGGGGGAAGACCCCACTTTTAATTAACAAGAATGCAGACCGCAAGAATCCATTGAGTGTTGGCTGCAGGTGGAGACATTTCCGCGACCCTCATTCGTTCGTTATTCATAGTGACTGGTTCCTTAACTGTAGTGTTCAGTACCTTTTTTAAGTTCAATCCAGTTTTGTTTAGTTCAATTTAGTAGGCTCCTTAATCCTATATGAATCAATAACTCGCTAAATTGACAAATTAGGCAAAAGAAAAAGAAGATTAACTTGTAAAAAAAAGAAGACACAATACACAATAGGACGGGTTTACGTTTACTGAGCTTGCATGTCACTTCAAGTTATTTGACATGGTTGAGAAACATAAGCATGGACGTGCGACGTGCATGCAGTAAACTTGTTTACTGATTCACTTTCACAAGTTACAGCAATAATAGATGTGAACTAATTACAATTACTGATAAAATAATATTTTGTAGTTCTCCAGCATCTTAGTTAAAATACGTACTGCGTATCGAAGCTCCAAAGTATGAGGCACAAACATTGGAGGATATCTCTATCTAAAAACAGAGGGAAACGCACGTCGCTAGGCAGGACTGTATATGAAAGAAAACTTCTCTTTTGACTTTTTTTATTTTAGAGTCGGAGAAGGAAGAGACCTTCATTGTCTGTGTTTAATTGGAGTAGGAAACTTAACAAATTTTAAAGTACAATACCTCCGATCAAGATCTTGATTAATGCTCATATGTGATATTGAATAAGATATTGATTTTCTCATAAAAGAGTAATATATTGATGAATACAATAATTTATCAACACAAAAAATTATATGAACCCGTTTCATATATATGAGATTATATATGAGATTGGGTAAGAGGGATCATTTTTGTTTAGTCAGGAGGTCAATATTGTGTAGCCGATGTGACGTTATTACCCAGTCTCATGTATAAAACGGAATTACACAATTTTTTTCCTAGGGTAAACAATAGTATCCCCTCTTCGTCAAGTCTCATATATAAACGGGTTCATACAAATTTTTCTCATTTATCAACATGACACATGAAATTACTCTAGTCCATATATAATCTATTATTTATTTTATGTATATATCTATATCTATATATAATAATGTACTAAAATAGGAACTTTGGAAACAATGTATGGGCAGCTACAAACACAAAGGTGACAATTATTCATAATATATCCTATTTTGCATAAATGTAATCTAAAAACTATAACACATATTTCTTAAAAACTTCTTCGGCATGCTTGTTCTATATACCTCTTTATTACACGTGTCTAGCACCAATGAAAAGAGTATTCTACCTCTTAACATCAATGGAAGACAAATTGTTTCCAAAATAATGTCTCCGATCCAACCCAACCTAATTTATTAATTAAGATTTCCTAATATACAAGGTAATAATACATTTGATGGCATAAAAAATGGTAAAAATTTATTAACAACGTATACTACTCAAGAAAACAAAAGGAAATTAAATGGTATGTGATAATCTGCAATTATATACATGGTAACTTATTTGTTGGAAGATCGACAATATTGCCTTTTTTCTTAAGCCCTATGAAATTTGACTGACAAAAACCCACCATGAAATGCAACGTCCTTTTTTTCTTTACTCTTTCTTAAAACGTCGGCCTTATCATACATTCTTTAATCACCTCAGGAAAAAAAAGAAATAGAGGAATGTTCTTTGATTTAATAGAAAAAATTGTGTGAACCTGTTTCATATATGATATTGGGTATAAGAGTATTAATGATAGAAAAAGGTTGATTAATGACCACTGATGTAGTCATTAGTAACCCCTAGATGGCCATTAATAACGTCTTCTCATATATTAAACGGGTTGACACATATTTTGTGTTGATTCAATGGTAATTATGTCGGCTTCTTTTTTTTAGGTCCAAAGATATGTTGATTCAACGGTAATCACGTTGGTATTCCCCCCTCATCTTGGTGTCGTATATGGTATGCCAAATTGTGTGTTACTTTAATCTTAACTGTTTGTGTTTTATTAATGTTTTTAAAAAGAAACAACATTAACAAATCACGATCGGTCAATATTAAAGCGGTACACAGATTGGCACATAATTGCAAACACTCTAATGTCTCAAATGGTATGCCAAATCACGATCCGTCGATATTAAAGTGATACACATGTTGCCACACGATAACAGAAGAGAAAGGATCCATTTCCTGTTCCTTCATTTTCTTTTCTCTTCCTATCTCTCTCTTCTTTGCCTTTTCCCTCTTTCTCTTAATCTAATGGTTAAAAATACCCCCTTTCAATCCAACGAACAAAAACGAGACAATTATAAATTTCCTTTTCTTTGCCAAATGGAGAGGATCCTGGCCAATAACGGAGCACTAAAGTCGAACCACCTACTAACACTCTAGTCTGGCCTCGGCCTTGACTGGTGACTACTACTGAAGTCAATTACGAGTACTTGTCTTGTGATCCGAGAATGTAGAATCAAAACTCAATAAAGATCAAACATAAGCCAGATAGAACTAGACAAACTATGTAAAAAAAATTCTCTAAAATTCTCTAAGCATCTAATTTCCTCTTTATCGATCTCTGCCTAAATTTAAGGGGGTAGTTTTTTGTTGATTTTAAATGGAGTATACACTTTTACAAAATCGGTTTTTTGACCCACTACGCCACTCTAACATAGTCCGAAAATAATCCACTAAATTTAATCGAAATATAATACATATATCCCGAAACTGGAAGCTCAATCACCTATACGTCCCATAGATAGTCACTGAAGTACCACGCCCCTGTGCGTGACCTTGTCCGATAAAATGGACGCACGTTTCAATGAAATAAAATTAAAGAACAATCATGTTCTTACTAAATGGAGTACAAATCATCACAAGCATTAACGCACAAAAAGTAAATAATTGATGTTTCCGGAGGTAACGAGACGGCCAATCTTCCCCACTTTCACAGAAGGATCAAAGCAATTAAAATTTAAAAGAGAACGAAAAACTCTTATGCTAGGGCGTTACCATCTGGGAGAGGTAAGCTAACAAACAACGTATACCCGGGACAGTTTTTATCTGGTCTCGTTTTAGCAACTCTTTTGTCATAAACTCATAATACGCTTTTTTTGTCTTACCATATAATTTTGCCCTTGGTTATTCTTTTTCCGACTAAAAGTTAATGGAATAATGTATTCATACACCTGAGCGAAACGTATGAGCTGACGAAAATTTACGTTACTCACTTACACTACACGTATAATATACTCGTACGGAGTAGTACGCAGTGCATTCTTTTGATGGAAATTAAGTACACACTGCATTTGGGAAAACGTATAGGAAAATCCATGCAAAATGCTGAACATAAAATAATAATGTACTACAAAGCCCTCAGCAGTTTCTGCCAAACAAAGAAGAAGCCCACAGCAGCCACCATTCTCTACGAACCCTCCTTCCTCCCTTTTTAATTTACTGGAAAACTCCTCTCGTTTGACACGTGCTTGTTTGGGTGAATTTCTTTCGTCGTCTATCGTGCCGTGTCCTGCTTCTTTGTTACAAAATACGGAGTAGTTTCTTTCTTCTAGATAAATCAAAAAACAAAAAACTCGAGTTATGCCGGTAACATTAATTACACCCACAAAAAAGAGTTATTGCCGCCTAGCCGGTAATTAACTCACAATCTCTAATCCTACAATAGAAATTAAAATAAGTAAACTAAAATAAAATCTATAGATCCTAAAAAATAGTGCATCACTCATAATTGTAGAAATTTTTTCAATTTCTCAATAGTTAGGTTAATATGCTTTCAAAAAAAAATAGTTAGGTTAATATTGATCGAAAATAGCCGGTTATTTATGTATAGTCAATTAGTCATTAATAATTCATTACAGCATTGGTATATACCGTTTATAAGGTTCGAACTTCAAAGGTAATATATGTGCGAGCACATAATTGGTGAATAATTTATTTCCCTTAGATTTAAAATATTTTCCGCTTTTACCAACAAGTGGTTGGTGTGATTGGTTTGGCATTCTCATTTCTTATATAAAGTCTCGAGTTGGAGCCTTATATATGAATGAAAAAAAAAATTTTTTTTAGAGCATTCCATCCCTTCGTGGGCCGACCGGTTATATTCAAAATCTACAACAAAACTTAATTAATACTCCGTACTCTTAATATGAAAATGCATCTCAAAATTTTAACAACTTACATGGACCCGTTTTATACATGCGACATGGCCATTAATGATAAATGGTTGATTAATGACCCCAAGTGCTCATCAGTAACCCCGATGGTCATTACTCATTAGTGACTCCGTCTCATATATGAAACAAGTTCTTACAAATTTTTATGACTCAGAATTAGAGTTTGAATTAGGGTTTGTTTTGTAGGTTTGTAAGAATTTCATCAAAAAAACGATCTGAATTAATACAGTTAAACTAGAACTGAACATAAATGGAGCACTATGAACAAAACACAACTTTAATTTATCGACAATTATTCTTTTCATAAACCAAACTATTTTTCTCCACAAATTGATAGTGAAGGTTTGTCGAACAAATTATTTTAAACCTTTAATGGAACGGTATATGCAAGCTCATCCCTCACGAAAATTTCTGCAGACTACAAATATCTTGTTTACTTCCACCTGGTGCACATTTAACGAGCATATATGGATATGGATATATCTAAATTTGAAGTCAAAATTAAAATGGTGATGTAATTGTATGAACTTTTTTTGTAATGATTATTTTACTCAAGCTTTTACTCACAAAATGCTGATCATATTTCTGCAAATGGTCTACAAATATCTTCCCTTCCACCTGGGGGCACATTTCACGAGCATATAGATATGGATATATCAAATCTAAGTACACATAACACATTAATAGTGTACTGTCATTGATTATTGATACACCCACTAAATACCAAATCAATAAGAAGATATGGCATCTCCATTTCCTCCTCGCAGCCAATAAAGTTTTTGTGGTTGCATGCAATGAGTATTAACGTTTAGCCCAAGTAGTGCATGCCCTGTTACTGGCTGCTATTAACTTGTAAAGCCAATTTCACACACTAAAACTGCATATCGCCATACTGTTTATGTGGCTCTTTGTTGTGTGACCATCGACGCACCACCAAGCTCCCTGATTCCTCTCTCTTTCTTGAAATTCCCCTGTGCCACATACAATGAAATCCATAAAGTAAGGTAATTACTTGTCACATAAATACAAAATACGGTAATTAAAACGTTTAACTATGTAGAGCCTATTTGAACGTGAACCGTGGGATGATTATTTTGTCCCCTTGCACATTTTTAATTTTCCTCCGGAATAAAATATCAAATTACGGGCCCGGGTTGGTGTCTATATAAGAGAATGAACTTACTAGCCCACTATTTTTCATAACACAAAGCATTACCAAACCCAAAAAACTGGAAGACCAATCTAAGCTTAAAAGATACATATTGCTAAGAGAAGAAACGAAAGAAGCTCCGTCTTCTTTCAAATCTTGCTCCCTTTTGTTACTTTTAATTTTAATTATTTCTCCACCCTCAGTTTCATAACCTACATTTTCCCCTTAATTACCGTGGAATTACAACCATGGCTACTTCCGTGGATAGACAGTTTCGCCTTAACGGCGCTGTTTGTTCCCCATTTATCCCAGACACTCCTATTCGTACCTACAACTTTGCCAACAATAACTCCTACGTGAAACCATCAGAAAATGGCAATATTGGTTCACTTAATGGCAATCTTTATAAGAATGGTACTAAGTATTATTGTTCCGATGATGATGATGACGACGAAAATGAAGAGACCGTAAAAGAATTGACCGAGATGATCAAGAAGGGCAATAGTGAATTAGAGCCGTCCGTTCAAGACCCTAGAGATGAAGGGACTGCGGATCATTGGATAGAGCGTAACCCGTCCATGATCCGTCTCACAGGGAAACATCCCTTCAATTCAGAGCCTCCCTTGACCCGTTTAATGCACCACGGTTTCATCACCCCGGTCCCACTCCACTACGTCCGTAATCACGGGTATGTCCCGCAAGCCTCGTGGGACGACTGGACGGTCGAGGTCACTGGTTTAGTGAAGAAGCCGCAAAAATTCAATATGATTCAGCTTCTTAATGATTTCGAGAGCCGTGAGTTCCCGGTCACACTCGTGTGTGCGGGGAATCGCAGGAAGGAGCAAAACATGTACAAGCAATCCATTGGGTTTAACTGGGGCTCGGCCGCGGTCTCAACCTCGGTCTGGAGGGGAGTTCCACTCAGGGATGTCTTGAAGAGGTGTGGGATATTTAGTTCTAAGAAAGGCGCCCTCAATGTGTGCTTTGAAGGTGCTGAGGATCTTCCTGGTGGAGGCGGGTCCAAGTACGGAACCAGTTTAAGAAGAGAGTGGGCTATTGATCCAGCGAGGGATATCATCCTCGCTTACATGCAGAATGGTGAAAGATTAACCCCGGACCATGGGTTCCCGGTTCGTGTGATCATACCCGGGTTCATTGGTGGACGGATGGTCAAGTGGCTCAAGCGTATTGTTGTTACTACTGCCGAGTCTGACAATTACTACCATTACAAAGATAACCGTGTTCTTCCATCTCACGTAGACGCTGAGCTCGCAAACTCGGAAGGTACTTAATACTTTAATGTTTGTTTGAATAGATTGACTATATAACGAATCAAATAGGTATCAGTCAGAACTTTGTCGTGAAATGAATTTTAGTGTATACATGATGTTTTGCTATTGGTGAAGAGATTAGCTGCCTGCTTCAGCGATTCAGTGTATTTATTGCAGGCTGTTACATGTTACATACTAGATGACGTATTAACAATGTCGTATGCAAATATGTTTGATGTTTTGCAGCATGGTGGTACAAGCCAGAACACATTATAAATGAGCTCAACATAAACTCAGTGATCACTACGCCTTGCCATGAGGAGATCTTGCCCATCAACGCGTGGACTACCCAACGCCCTTACACGTTGAGGGGTTATTCCTACTCCGGTTAGTACGAGTACTTCTTAATTCATTTCATTTAAGTAGCCATGTCTAACTACATACTTCTGTTGATGTATTTTGCATGTGCAATTGAACTGGAAAAATCATGGTTCGACAGTGTAGAATGACGTTTATTGTCGAGATAGTTTAGTCTAATGGTTAGAACTTAAGCTCAAGAACTAGACCATATGTATAGTTAATTTGTTGACGTGTTTTACCCATCCAATTTCACCTTATTCACTACAAATAAAAAGTAGTGTTGGCTAAAGAGTTGCAATTATATGATGGTATTGCTTTTACCCTCATAAAATATGGTCCCATAATAGAGGTCATGTAGGGGGGAATCTGAAGAGGGGCGTTCAAATTCTATGTGCCATAGACCTTGGAAGAACAGGAATCGTGAATATGATTGCATCACTACTTCAATAATCAATAATATATGGTGTACTAATCTTGTTAAAGTAGTCATTATGGAGTATAATACTACGAAATATGTACCACAAAAGGCATTTGTAGACCACATAGTGAGATCAGATGTTAATGATACAGATACTCGCTATGACCCCCCCTATCCTCCAATGGTTGCGCAAGGATGGCAACATCATGTGCTTTTGGAATTATATTTTAAGCCGGCCAGAAGAAGCCAAACTTATGTTTTCTAACTTTTCTTCCTCGGAGACTTTTTTAGTTTTTTTAAGACCGCAAAGGCCGATTTAGTTTGCTCCTTCCGAAGGGTCATGTCTCTTATAGTGGGGGCTGGATAGGGTCCTCTCTAACCAACTTGGCTTTCATTATTCATAGAATCATAGTGCATGATGTGTGATTGTTATTTACCTTCTTTTTTTCAATTTATAAGTTAAGGTACTGGACATTGATTTGCTCATGCTAATAAAACAAGCTCAATAGCTTTGATGACAATGGGTCTCTGTTGTTACTTGCTTGTAGTACAACGTTATTATGATTATGAATTAATGTAAGTTGTATAAAAATTGATCATAGGTGGAGGAAGGAAAGTGACACGAGTAGAAGTCACTATGGACGGAGGAGAATCATGGCAAGTATGTCAATTGGACCACCCCGAAAAGGGGAGCCGGTATGGGAAGTACTGGTGTTGGTGCTTCTGGTCCATTGAGGTTGAGGTCCTTGACTTGCTTGGTGCCAAGGAAATCGCTGTTCGTGCTTGGGACGAGAGTCTTAACACCCAACCTGAGAAGCTTATTTGGAATGTCATGGTTAGTACAAACTTCAATTATTTTCTAAAGTTTAGTTGCTTCCAAAGTGCCGAGTAGCTTGAAATATTATGTGACGAAGATTGAATTTAGACGGAGAGAGCATGATTATTTGTTAATTAGACTGATCCCACACGCTAGCTGTCAGAAGAATTAGAAGTGGTTCATGATGAACTAGAGAAATGAAGGCCTAGTGCTTGTCAATTCGATAGTGGTCCTTCAAAAATTGGCTTTCTAGTTCGTGAAGAGGGTTCATTTGTTTCAATTTGTGTTTGTTGTCCTACCTCTGTGTTTGGTAGCAAATGCGTGTGGTTTCTTTGTTCATGTCTCTGACCTTTCCACTAAACTAAAAATTCCACAGATAAACAGTATAAAGATCGCGACAGTGTAGTTGCCATGGTATCATTGCCCAATTATGCAATCACTGTCCATCATTGTGATACATTGTTTTGTTATGCCTTAGCTCTTAGGTCATTGAATGGCCAACGTATGTCCTAGGCTCCTAGCTGGTTGGACATAATATCCAATTGAGAAATTAAATGTAGCAAGTGAACATAAAAGAAGAGTTTCTTTAATCACGTAGAGCTGCCCCTTTCCGCACTAGATTCCACACTCTTTGCAACTCCCGCAATTGTGGGAAACTAAAGCACTTTTCAGCCACCGTGACGCCACCATTGAATTGGCCCCTTGTGAATAATCAAAAAGGTGTGCCAACCACCATTAGGATCTTAATTTCAAGTGGGCTAGATATTACTACTTGATTTCATTTTCTTCTTCTAATAATGAAATTATAAAGCAAGTGGACTAAAGCCTAGTTCTTGAGATATGACGCGCATTAGGCTCAGATTAGTGAAAGAGGACAAAGATCATTACGCATGACACTTTATTGTATTGATTGATTCATCAGTGTCTTATTTCTTACAGTATTTGTCAATTTTGTGATCTTTTGGTGAATTTCAATGAAAGTGACTATTATCGTGTAATCGAAATATAGTAATCAAGCACATGAGAAAAACGAACCTAGTGATACTTTGTCCATGATATTTCTTGACTGCAAACGGTAATTAATAAACTACTATGATGTCTGATTGTCCATAGCTAGTTGGTAAATCTTCAGTTTTAACCTGGAATCAAAGAATGTGAGAAAGCAACTCATGTTTGATGTTACTTGCAGGGTATGATGAATAATTGTTGGTTCCGGGTGAAGACCAACGTGTGCAAGCCTCACAAGGGAGAAATTGGTATAGTGTTCGAGCACCCTACCCAGCCCGGGAACAAGTCCGGTGGATGGATGGCTCGAGAGCGCCACCTCGAGATCACATCAGAGGCAGCTGGATCAGCTTTGAAGAGGACTGCATCCACCCCCTTCATGAATACTACCTCAAAAATGTACTCAATGTCTGAGGTGAAGAAGCACAATTCAGCCGAATCGGCTTGGATCGTGGTCCACGGACATGTATATGATGCCACTCGGTTCCTCAAGGATCATCCTGGGGGTTCTGATAGTATTCTCATCAATGCAGGTACATGACATTATAATATCGACTTCGTAGTAGATCAGTTCAATAATTATATGTAAATAATTATGACATAGCAGTAGTGGTAGCGACTTTGGCCCATAGGTGTTTTCCTTTTAGTATGCATTTCTGTATGCTAATCCGAATGTTCCATAACAGGCACGGACTGCAGTGAGGAATTTGATGCAATTCACTCGGACAAGGCTAAGAAGCTCTTAGAGGATTTCCGGATAGGGGAGTTGATCACAACAGGCTACACATCCGACTCATCGGCCTCATCTCCCGGTAACTCTACCCACGGGGGATCGAACCTGAGCTTCCTGGCTCCAATTACTGAGGCAGCTCCTCTTCGCCAAGTGGCACTCAATCCTAAGGTGAGAATCCCATGCAAGCTCATTGAGAAGGTCTCAATCTCTCATGATGTGAGAAGGTTTAGGTTCGGTTTACCTTCGAAGGAACACGTGCTTGGTTTGCCTGTCGGCAAGCATATATTCTTATGTGCGACAGTTGATGATAAGCTATGCATGAGAGCATACACACCAACGAGCTCTGTTGATGAGGTCGGGTATTTTGACCTTGTAGTTAAGGTTTACTTCAAGGGCCAACACCCGAAGTTCCCTAGTGGTGGGATAATGTCACAACATTTGGACTCGCTTTCCTTAGGGTCGATCTTAGAGGTGAAAGGTCCATTAGGCCACATTGAATATCTCGGAAAAGGTAACTTTAAGGTCCATGGAAAGCCGAAATATGCTAAGAAGTTGACTATGATCGCGGGTGGAACTGGGATCACCCCGATATATCAGGTTATGCAAGCCATATTGAAGGACCCTGAGGACGAGACGGAAATGTATGTTGTGTATGCCAATCGAACAGAGGACGATATTCTTTTAAGAGATGAGCTAGATACATGGGCAGAGGAATACAGCGATAGAGTTAAGGTGTGGTACGTTGTACAAGAGACTATTAAAGAGGGGTGGAAATACGACACCGGATTTGTCACTGAGAAGGTCTTAAGGGAGCATGTGCCTGAGGCAGGTGAGGATGTGTTGGCCCTCACGTGCGGGCCTCCACCCATGATCCAGTTTGCTGTGCAGCCCAACTTAGATAAGATGGGATATGATACCAAGGAACAATTGTTGATTTTCTGAACTAAATGGAAGTTGAAGAAGCTCAAGAATTCTTTAAAGCAATAGATGTTTCTGTACTGTAATTGTCATGTAGAACCTTTTTTCACTATTTGTGTACATATGTAACGGGTCAGTCAAGACTTTGGTTTATATGGTTGTATATTATTGGTTTCTCCTTTGTTTTTTGGTAGAGGGAAGAAATTACACGAATAGTGCAGCTCCCCCCTCTTTCTTTGTTATTATGCAAGGTAGGAGATCTCTAGTCTCCAAACCACATTGCTACCATGTATGTCTGCCCATTGAGACTGCATTAACATGTATAAAATGGATTATTCAACTCCGTATATAGCTTCAGCAGTTCAACTTCAGTCATCCTCCAATTTTCTCATGGCAATTTTCATTTCTTTTGAAGTGTTTTGGTGATTTTTTCAGTAGTGTTGTGGGTGAAAGCAATTTTCTGATAAAGCTCTGAAAGCACTTTCCCTCATCTCACCAATGACCTTGCTGCAGATAAGAACACTATCAGTCAGTCACAGGATCACAGCCATAATTACTTCACAGCATGTGCCTTTCTATTGTAGTGCAGCCACCGCATATCCTATAACTACAACAATCGATAGCAACTCCAAACTCAACTTATGTCATAGCAATTATAAACTCAACCTATGTCATAGATGGAGCTATACTGGAGGTTATGACCGTAACAAGAGAAGAAGGGCCACGTTGTAAGCTTGATTAGGCTAGGTTGTCCTCTCTTGAGCTTGAGCCTTGACCCTTCCGTTCACCAAACAATAAGAAACAGACTATCAAAACGTTACTGGCTTCGAGCTTGATTGCAACTCCAAAGATGCGGCGAAGGCCAAAAATAATTGATTCTGTTTGGGACCTTTGGGTACCACTTGAATTAGAGGATCTACCATCTATATATAGATATGATATAGCTCCATGAGGTTATGAATCTTACAACGAGCAACCCATACTCCGTACGTAGTACGTATTATTTAGTGGTCTAGCTAGCTAAGTGTGATGCTTGATCACGGCTCATCCAAGGACCTAAAATAATCAAAATATTGGTGTTTACAATATTATCTTGAACTTTTCTGTTGTACTTTTTTATTTTTAAACATCGACAGTTTCGACTATGTCACTAAAGTGTTATACTTCATCAAATGTTCAGCTGCCGTGATGGTACGTGAACTGAACATACATACCGTTGACAAAAGCCAAGTTAGATATTTCTCTACGTTTAAACTATTTCGAGTAATAATGGTGTTTATTTTTTTTACGACACTTAAAAGGTCATTACGACTTTAAAAGAAAGTGACTAGACACATCACTAGACCTGTCAGTTCGGGCGGGCGGGTCGGGTTCGAGTCGAGTCAATAAGTTTCAGGTCATAATCGGGTCGGGTC